>JARDVA010000012.1:1149284-1164628 GCA_030265315.1 Mopalia swanii
AACAAATCGTGTGGCTTTTAAAATAATAAGGACATATCCTGTGACCCTAAAATAGTCTATTCCTATATAACAGATTAGGAACAAATCGTCATTTTAAAACCCTCGGGCATCATCTAGCCTTTAAACCCAGAGTGAAGCTGTGTGATAAGTAGGAGTGATAAGATTCGTGCACTTCTTCCAGGAGCGGTTACGTCACGGAGTTCGAGAGTCGATAGCAGCAATTTTTCTACGCCTTGTTTTCTGGCAAGTTAAAATATATATTACCTGAATTGGATTTAACGGTAATAAACGTGTTTGGTTATTTACAGTTATATATCACTATGTAGCTCCGGTGTATTGGCACAATTGTAATATTATCAACTTCGACTGAACGTTTTATGGCAATCTGACGAATATAGCTGTTTTATTACCAGGCCGTCTATACGACCGGGAAGTTTTTAATCAAACAGAAATTCTATAACCCAGGCAATCGATGTCACCTTTAAAGAAGTTGGATCTCGTGGATCTGAAAATAACGTGGACAATGCAGGTTAATGCAGGTTTTGTATATTGAGTGCATCTGTGTAAGTGAGTGATTGAGTCAGTTAAATTTTCCTTCTCTCCATAGATAATATATAAATTAAGGCTGAATGAAGGGAAAATATACAAACTGGCCAGGTGAATTCATAAAGCATGAAAAACACTCACGTGAAAATTTGTTTTTCACATATCTCATTATTGTGGTGGGTAAATCTTTCTGAAAACAAATATTGTGTCACTAAAGCGTGACAAACCATGTGATTATAATAAAGGAATTAATGGGAAAAAGTGAATCGGTATCTTGTGAGTTAGGATAGACTGAATATTTCCCAGGGTCATTACCTCTTTTGTTTGTTGGACCTAACATCGATTCCTTCCTCTGTATAATAGCCATCTGGCTGGAAATGAGACCCCCTGCAGAGATCAGATAATTACACCTGGCGAGAGATGATTGACAGGCTCTACAACCTTGTATATATCATATCTATGGCGGCCCCTGCCAGAGCATATCACTTTCAGCTGGTTGACTTACTAAAACATTATTGTTTACGCATCTAGACATTGATTGGCGTGAAAGTCAATATGTTTAGCCTCTAGTTAGGAACTGGCGATATCACCAGTCATTATCAAAACGAATGTTTCTCTCATAAAGCTGTGACCTGCAACGTCAAGTCGCAGGCGTCCCACATGAACTACTCAAAGTCAAGTATGATTGAGGCGATTTCACCGACTTTAACTTCACATGTTTTCATGCATGGTGTTTCCCCAATAATGTATGCAAATTCGATTAAACAGAACCGTGACGTCTTTATTTTACTAAACCCATTAAAGAAGATAATAAGACACTAGCTTACTCATGAACGTTAAATTATGTATTATGACTACCTTTTGTGGCTTAAGCGCATATATCAACTCAGTCAACACCATTTTTGATATACAGAAAACTAAATGTATCTTAGTTATATAATGCAGACTGCTCCGTCTTGTCTGTTTAGCGTTTATGTCGTCACGTGTTACTGGCTTGACTGGGTGCAATGTCTCATTTAGATAGGAAATATACGTATTTAAAAAAATATTTATATATACATTTGTGGGAGTGGATCAATTAATATATGTTAGATTAAAAAAATCTACGCAGCTCCCTGACAACAGCCTGATTATTGCTCGTTACCACAGATCAATGAGTTGTAGTCCAGTAGTTATATTATGCCAAATTGTCTCCCCTCGGATCAATGAATGATCGGTGGAGGCTCGTATCTGCAGCTATGCTGGGAAACCGAACTTGCTTTCTCCGCTAATTGAGTGGTTCACGAGGAGGGGACGGCCCACACTGCTCTCGCCAACCAATCGATAAAGACCTGCCGGTCACGTGGTGCCAAGCTGCTCCTCGCCATTCAGCGTGTACGTAAACAGACTCGACACTGGAGTGTGTAACCTCGCGTGGAAATGAGGAGCTGCCTAGAGTTAAGATGTGACTAGCATTGTGATATTGTTCAGCCGTTAAGTCAAACTTACTATGGTGATTTCATTTATTCTACAGGTACAATTGTAGCTCTTGAAGATTTACGTTGAGATTGACTGGACTGCTTGTCTGTAGCGTGCCCGAATCAGCCGCTGTTGTCAGGCTGTACGGACATGCAATGGAAGATCGAGTGGAGAAGGGACCGGTGGCCGGTGACAATACTTACGTCAAACTGGACACAAGATGACCAGCATCCCTATTGTGATCAGGGATATAGCATGAATGGTTTTCGAACGAGACGACTCGGAATCCGGCGTGTTCTCGCCGCCTTGTTGGTCATGTGTGCTTTGGTTGTATTAGTGGTGTCTAGTTTTGTTCTGAATACCTGTTGCAATGAAACAGCTGATAACAGCGACTCCTATTCTTTGGTTTACCTGTCGGCTGACAGAGTTTATAACGCTGATAAAACTGCTTCTAAAGATGGAAGTTTGTTGGACACCGTTGACTATGTTAACTTAGGGTCCCCGGGTAGATCTATCCGAAAACCTCTCTTACTCGACGGATCGAGTCACGGTCGTTCCTCAGATATTAGCGGCCTTTCCCCAGCTGATCAACCAGGCGAAAAGGTAGTACACGTTAACCGAGGAACGTACTCGGAAAGAAAACCGGGTACACAACGTATCAATGGAGATATCATATATGACGAAGACTCGTTTTACCTGGTTGAAGACGATGGAATGTCAGAGAAATTTCGAAAAGATGGAAATTCTGATTATTCGCCTAATAAAAACTGGTTGTCTTCAGACAAAAACCAGGACTCTGAAGGCGATATTTTAATTCGGACTAGTAAAAGTGCTTCTAAAAAACTACCTCAATCTATCATAATTGGCGTAAAGAAAGGTGGAACCCGTGCATTGTTAGAGTTCATCCGTTTACATCCGGATGTACGAGCGCCAGGCCCGGAGACCCACTTTTTTGATCGCCACTATCATCGTGGATTAGATTGGTACAGGTAAGCATTCCGTTCTATAGTAATATGATATTATTCAAAGGTTATGTCAAGATTTTTTATATAAAAGCAAACAAATTTGACCGTAAATCTTATTTCACAAATTCATAACTTTTCTGAAATCGCCAAATATTTCAATTTAGTCTTTCTAAATGTTATCTTTTTAACATAATACTAAATTGTTATTCTGATATCTCCTTTAATTTGTCTAAATTAGTTACGACTTTCTGTTGTGTAAAGCTGAAATAATCCGTGTGTAATTCTCAATCGTGATTGGATTATGGAAAGTAAGCTAGTTTCTGAATTAGTTTGAAGAATGATCTGGCTGATAGATCCACGGGAGGGCTGTCTTCTTGGGTTCAACAGATACACCTATGCTTTGATTATTGCCTCTTAATCAGATTAACATTAGTGGTTAGGCCAACATGCGGTGTGAAGTACCTTAAGTGGAAGTTAATCTCGTTGGTGTGTCCACATAGCCGTGTGCTTAAGCACTCCCGTCGCCTGCCGGCACACTAGATTCGCTTTGTAGACATCGATATACGTGAACCCCCTGGGTAATGCCCAGCTGTTTTCTCCGATCTCATTGCTTCAAACAGGAGTTATTTTCATTAAATGTCTTTACTACAATAATTATTCAATATATCTGTTGTTGTCAACGATAAGTCTTTCATTGAAACAAAAGCATTTAATACAAAATTCGCAGTTAGTGTACATCGATATTCGATACTATATATTGTAGTGAATTAATAAACCAACTATTGCTGTTGAGGTAAACGAAAAATTAAAGTCACTGCATTTAGTCAATGTTGGGATAATTGGTAAGAGAAAAAACTCTATGTCCTCGTGTGGCCGTCTCTGATGGAATGAAGCATGACTATGATGATGCGAGCCCAGCCCGTATTAATGGTCTGGAATGGTGAGCTTATCGTCCGATTAAACCCGATCAGATGCCGCTCTTATCAACTCACCAACCCGCTAGTCCTCGGAATCTTTGGGGTTAACCTCATCTAGCTCAAAGTGAATAGACAAAGATGTTTTATCACATATATATGTCTTCTAGGCTACGTCCAGACTAGCCATCCATCGTTCCTATCTTTAAATAAGATTTTATGATCGGGAGTTACCCTATCGTTTAAAACCATACTGGATATTTTCTATTTCGAACAATATTTAAAATCGAACCTTCAACGCGCCGGTATAATTAAAACAGGCCGACATTTCCATATTATATATGTTGAAAATCTCAGATATAGAATTTATTAATATGCGTCGGTTCCTTTTTGTTGACTGGAATATTTCACTGAGAATCAATGAACGAACAAATGATATTCATTTCAAATTCATGCAATCTTTTCATATTTTTTAAAGAGGTTTTTCGTCTTATTTGAGATTTTGGCCTTTCAACCAATAATGTAACAAATTTCCTGTTCATTTGAAACATCTATGACATATCTTTTGTTTCATACACCGTTCAGATAACCCACATGGCATTCAATATGCTGTATTAACCTGACGTGCTGAGAAGACAAAGCCCTGCCGATACCCGGCATGCTATTATACATTACCCATTACCTCCCTAGTTTATGTTTTCCAGTGTTTAAAACAACAGATTCCGTTCTCGCACTGTGGTGAAAATTGCCTTGAAGCCACAAAGTCTAGGCCTGTTTGAAAACAAAACCAGCTTTACAAGAAGGTCTCCGCCCCGGAAGCTCTCGAATAATTGCTGCGGCGTCTGACATAATTTTAAATACACAAACCATCCATGGACACGTCGACAAAACTGCCCGTCCCCCTTTTACTCCATTGATACGCTTTAAAAATGTGACATTCTGACAAACAAACAAATTCCTACTCAATGGGATTGGGATAGAAATATGGATGAATCAATTAATTGTTTAATCGAGCTACTTTAAAACCAACTTTCCGATACCAGACCATACTTCAATAGGGAATTATTTTTTGTTTTGTTTAAGTGCCTTGTATTCATATTTTTATTGCTGTTTTGCTTCAGTAATATTCAGATATGACAAAGGCGACCTACTCCTTTTCTCTCGTGCCCAGGGTAATGGTTGACCTATATAAGAGCACGGCCTTGATCTGATGTTCCGCTGAAGCAGCTTATCCCTTAAATAAACATTTGTTCTTGGCTTGTTCGTTCTGTTTACAAAACATGTTTATTGTTTTAAAACGCCTTGGATATACACACGCGTGTAAGACAAATGGGGTGTGTGCTATAAATGTGTGTATTTGCAGCGATAAAGTGTGTGATATCGGCCATTTTTAACATGACATCCTATGGTCACTACGGTCAACGGAAATAAAACATTTTTCGTAAATCTTCGTATGAATATGGGCAGTAAAGTTTTGATTAGGAAAAGGACCCTCTATCATTTTCTTTGATAGACCATTATAACACATAGGTGTGTAAGTTTTGCAAATCGTTTCTAATGTGGTTATTGGTGTATGGTCAGCATACCTAAAATTCTCACGGTTTGTGGGCTGTGAAGGCCTTCCTAATCGGTTCGCAGATAAGACATCGTGCGATTAACACAGCTTGGACTGGCGTAGATCTCGCTGTCAGTTACCGCGCTTTATACTGCTAAAGTTGTAGAGTTGGATATGGTATATGGCTTATTTTCATACTTGTCTACACGAATTCTGCCCGGGTATGTGTGGGAACTCACGAGCCTTTCCACTTGCTTGCCTTATCAGAGTGGCAGAGTTGAGTTAGAGTATGTCAGCCCTCTTAAGTCACTCGTTAGGTTTAGATAAGGGACCCATATGTCAATACTTCGACAAAAGGTAGTGACAGAGAACAAGGCTCCAAACGAAGCCTCTTGAGACATATTTCGGCTGGTTGTGGCCGCTCAGCCAGGCTTATAAGGAACACAAGGCAGGGCTCCATACTTCCCAGACTAATTCCACCCTCGACAATCTCCACTACTTCATTAAATCCCAATTTCTTTCGATTTTCCCGCGAAATCGTGTCGGCAGAATCGATGATGGTCTGAGGGCCAACTCAATCTGATGTTATCTCACTGGAGGCTAGCCTAACGACACAGTAGATGATTTACTTACGCTTGATAACAACTATAGTGGCACTCGATGTTCAGGCTTTAGTGTAGGATTAACCTTTAACGTGGATGGCCTCTAGAAAATCAGCTAATTCACGCTGATTGCTGCACGCTAAACTCATTTCCTTCCTTACTTGATTGACACTTTTAGAAACAAAACTGGTCTAGTTGGTTTAACAATGTGTACCCGCCTTACCTTTACAACTACCGGCTTTCATGAATAGAAGATTTCTAAACAAACAATACGTATTATATTTGCGTTGTTTTTGCTGTATAGCCATCTATCTCGCGTGTCAAATCACTCAGTTGACATGTGCTGAAGTCAAGAGGTATGACATTATTCATATTTACAGCCTCTTGTAGAGTAGTTATTTTAACGAGTTTGCAGAAACTTTAAATCTCATTTAACATGTTCTCGTATGTCATGATCATACAAATTGTAGCTGGAAGCTCAAGTGGCATAATGTATTTTTATTTATTGCGTCAAAGAAAATCAACGAACAATAGCGTATAATCTAAATCACTTCAGGTTTTATTATTATTATCATTTTATAAAACGAATAATTATAACAATATTAAATGTAAATGTCATCCTTTAAAACCCAAATTTCTGACTACGCTCATGCCTACTTGTGTGTTAATAATGGGCATGATTAGCCTTAAAGAAACCCATTTTACGTGACCAGTGCCAGGTACAACAACGTTTTGCAAAGTAAATTCGATATTAATTTGGGAAACGATTTATCCTTTTTATGTTTCTTGTTATGGATGAAGTTGTTATTTCACGTGACAAAATAGATTGATGAAAGAATATCTACACCAGGAAACATCTCATAAAGTTGTTATATGCCTTATCCTAACGAAAGATCTGACGAATATATTTTTGCTGTCTGAGGAATATGTCCCATTATTTTATTTCCCTGTATCTCAGGGCTGTATGAATTATATATAGCCTGTACAGGTCCTTTGACTAGGCTCTGTGGACTGAAATATAGGCTATCTGTACTGGATGTTCCATTAATCTACACCTGTATACACTCTCACTAATTTGATGGCGTGGTCGAGCAGGTTGTCCGTCACGTGACCTCTTGTAGAGAACAATTATGTGTTATCAGAGCGGAAGAAGCCGACTCTTCCTGACAGAGCTCTCTGAGAAGCAAGACCACGGACACCACCACAGGCTATTTGCTACACCGTTACCATGGCAATACACCATAGTTACGGCTAATGAAATGAGCAGAAATCCTTTGAGACCGGATTTAAGCCACAAAAATTCTTTCAGATCGAATCCAGATATGGAATAGTCCTATTATACTTATTTGCTGGCGTGATATGTGGTCATATTAGTCCGTTAGCTTCCTGCACGAGTATTGGTATGGTTTCTACGCCAACATGAACATGTCTTAGCGCGTTTCCGTTTACGTAATGTAATATTGCATCAAATGAAACTAAAGGTTTTCTAATTTTTCATATAAAATCGAAATAGAGCTTTCCCCTGTAAACTACTATTGGATTATGTGATTGACAGGTGCCATACACATCTGCCGCCTAGACCCATTATAAACTGTAAATATATTGCACCTTGACATGTTGGCGAACTGCTGCTGGTTGATAATTGGAGGTGATTTACAAAACCACAGCTCTCTTAACATTCTTGTTGGGAGAATCCCGTGTTATACATGTAGAAAGTCGTTCAGATACCCACTGATCGCCCAGTAGTATACAAGATAACTTGATATATTCAGCAGGTATTTTTACATATCAAATGTATAATTATATATTTCGATTTTTGTTAAAATTCAAATAATTTGGACTTTAAAACACACCACTTACATGTGTGTTGACGCTGTGCCATCGGTCAGTTTTTTAACACATGTGCAGTCTGATTTAATTGAGATTGAATGTACGTAAGTGGGCAGAGCGGAAAGTGAAAGGTTATTATTTCCACGTATTAAGATATTTTTCATCTGGTTTTAGACTTAGCTCAACTGGACGCCTGTTTTCGTTTTCTTTAAAAACTGCGCTTGCCCAAAACTGTGTCCGAAAATGAGTAATAAACGCGATGATGTTTAATAATAAGTGGAATAACTTGTTGGAATCTGTGGTTTTTATGATTGATAGTTATGGACTGGTACGATGGCCACAGATATTAAGTTATATAATTATCCACTTTGCAGAAGTGATGATTTTGGAATGTAGGCAAAGTTATTTGTTGTTTTTAGACTGTTTTAACAAACACCTCCTTTGTGTGTAACAATGTATTGCGTTTTAATGTGGAGGAGGGCAGAAGTTCGTCATGGTTCCCTGATTTTACAGCCAGCGTCTGTGTCCAAAAGTCAACAATTCCTCTGTGTGTTTGACTCCTTACATGGAGAACAATTGGAGGAGAATTTAATGATCGTCTATGTAGTTTTCAATCTCTAGAGAACAAAACTCTGTTACGAGATGAAGCCTCTGAGGATCAATATAGGGTTAAAGCGCAGCGTCCTCTACACTCAACCTTCTGTTCACTGCTTGTAAAATCAATCTTTAGGCTTTGTGCGGATTGTTCGGCTGTATAGACGTAAGCTGAGTGGCAGACAATAACAGATGTGACGGGATGCTGTTCAGTTTAATATCACTCTCGGCTCTAACAGTAACATATGTTTAGTTGAGGAAACAAGTGCTAAACGATCAGAAGCAGAGCTGAATATAAAAAAACCTAGTTAGTTCTAAGCCAGTCAGTCTGACTCTCGAGTCGCCAGGAAGACTGGTCTTGTTATCGACATAGAAAAGCAATTTATCCTTTAAAAATAATTGCACTCTACTTGATAGCAATGGTTCTCCACATGATACAATATATTATTGAAGGGAAGAGTGGATCTGGGGTAGCGCACGTTTGTTCAACCAGGAATCTGTTTTCCCTTCAAACCTTGGGGCTACTAAACAATCAGTTTCGGTAATCAGTTTTGTAAGCGGAGGCTGGTGGTCGCTGTGATCGTGCTGTGGATGACAGCGGCAGGAAGAACAGTGATGGTAGTACCCCGTGGCCACGGAACTCGCCCAGCTCAATTTTCTTCACAGATTCACAGAGATTTCCTATCCACACAGCCTATAAACATGACACTCTCATTGCCGCCTGCTCCGAATTTATGTTCGACCAGTTTGAAAGCCGAATACACAAATGGGCGTAAAGAATCACGGAGCGCAACTAAATTTTCACAAACCCTGCTTTATCAGTACTCACAGTCAAGCTATACGACAGCAAATCTTATTTGAAGATAATCTGTGTGGTTTAAAATTAGGGTTTGGCGCAGTTGCTACAAAATGACTTACATTCAATATAACGGAGAGCTAATACGCTGAAACATTCATTTCAATATCCGATAACATGGGCATAACGGGTGCTTTTTCAAGTTATTACCCCGAAGTAAGTTCACCCTAGCTGAATCAATCAATCAATCAACCAATCACCTTCTCACTCAGGCAAGGGAAAAAGACTACATTCAAGTTCAATCCTTTAGTCCCATCTGCGACTTAGTTTTGGCTTTAATAATGCGTTGAGAAACTTACTAGAGAAACCCGAGTTGTTGAAAAATGTTTGTGAAAAGTCAGAAATCTTTGCTGATCATGTAAAAGAATACCCTGCTATGCGATCTTTTTCTGTCCATCATAATTTCCAACATTCACCTGCCCATGATTAATCTTAATTTCCCTGTCAAGCTCTTCTATTGGCACAACGTCGCAACATGTTACAAGGAGCCAGATTGTCTGTAGTTTGACGGGCTTGGCCTTTTGCTCGTGTTTGTAGCAGAAAAAACTCGCTACAAATTCATTACAACCAGCAGCAAGGCTTTGAACTTACACTTCGTTCTGCGTGGTGTCCTGTGTATAGCAAATTATTCTCCTGCAATTTAATAGGCAACTAGACTGAGCGTGTTAGTTCTGCTTCGTATATGTGAAGCATACTTGATAAAGATATATATATTAATTTTTTGGTATCTTGTATATTTCTCACAATAATGTGTGCTTTCAATAGCATGTACATGATCAGCTCGAGATGTCTGTATGTTGCCCGTATCAACTCTAGATTAAGATCTATTTAGAAATAAGTCTCTGGGAGTTTATCTAGAACATGAGATCATTCATTGGTTTCAATAAAACGACTTCCTTAAATTGTGCCAAATAGATTAATTTTGAGCAATACATGTACGTATATATATATATATTTGTCAGACTGAGCCAATCAGTCCGGGGAGTGTTGGTCATATCGACGATCGCCCGGCTTAAATCCCCCAGTCCCGACTGATCGACTGAACAAATGAGTGCCTAAGCATATGGGGCATTTGAGTGACCGACTGAGCCACTCAGTCTGCAAAGTGTCGGTCATGTGCCGAAGGTCAAGGGTTAACTCCTGCTGGAGAAATGCTTAGTTTGCTTTGTCTACAAGTATGTAGATGATACAGATTATGGTATATCAGGTTAATATAATATACGATAAAATAGATGTTGGCGACAACAGTACTGATATCAAAAGAGACATCCTGGTGATAATGAACCTTGCGGCTTGTCTGACATTTAGAAGTATTGTAAAGACTGTGTATGCAAACTCCTGCTGATGTTATTTTTTGTTCTAAATTCCTTGTTTTTCTGTTGTTCCAGAGACCAAATGCCAGCTACAATAGAAGGGCAGATCACCATGGAGAAGACGCCCAGTTACTTTGTTACGAAGGAGGTTCCCCGGCGAATCTTCAATATGTCAAAGGAGATGAAACTGATTGTAGTGGTTAGAGACCCTGTGACGCGGGCAATATCAGACTACACACAGACAATTAGCAAAAAACCCTGGATAAAAACATTCGAGCAAATGGCATTTCTTGACAATGTAACTCGCCTGGTGGATACATCCTGGGGTGCTGTGCGGATTGGCGTGTACGCCAAACATTTAGAGCGCTGGTTGAGATATTTCCCTCTCAGCCAGATGCATTTTGTGAGTGGTGAACGTTTGATCACAGACCCCGCGGGGGAGATGGCCAAAGTCCAAGACTTTCTCGGTTTGAAACGGATCATTTCTGCAAAGCATTTTTATATCAACGAAACTAAAGGCTTTCCTTGTTTAAAGAAGCCCGAAGGCAGCGGTAATCCACACTGCCTGGGTAAAACAAAGGGTCGCCAGCATCCTGTCGTGGATACCAATATACTCAAACGGTTAAGAGACTTCTTCAGACCATTTAATGCCAAATTTTACCAGATGGTTCATCAAAACTTTGGTTGGCCTTGATTAACCTTTCTCAAGTGCCGGAAACAAAGACCAAGGGTGTTTTTCTGAGCCCCAGCAAACCTTCTCATCTCGGTCCAGCCTTAATGGTTCTGTGTGATGCGATATAAGTGCTATATCAAGTGGGCAGACCATTTGTTGCTTCCAAAGAGATTATGCAGAGAGTCCAGCTGAAGAATGGAACATTAAGTTCACTTGGGTTACCAGGGACCACACACAACGAAATCTCCAATCATGCTATAGTGCCTGCTACATTATCTATCACCCCTGATCTCTTTATATCAAAAGGCATTTTGTTCAGCATGTTTTGTCTCCCGAACTGTGTTCACCGAATTTCGTAAAGCGTAATCAAAATCCTACCTCGCACGATATTTACCCTCTTCATAATGCATTTAGCACTTCTGTTTTGTACGGGTATTGTGGCAAACTGTATTGTGTGAAGATGTTGAAGAATACCAGAACTACGACCGTAGGGTAGAATTTAGGGTGACTGTATGATATGTATTTTTATTTTACACAGCAGACAAATCCGTCCATTTAAGAATCATTTAACATTTCACAGTATATGTAGTGTGATGCTTGCAGTCGTTTAAAGCCTAGATTTGAGACGTATCAAGAAGTACAAATTTGCGGACTTATGATAGAGTTTATGTTACTGGATCCTGATGAGAAAACTGTGGTGTGCTGTCCGAGCTACAGCTCCAAAAATAATTTTGATTCCCCAATTTCAAATTTACCAACTTTATGTAGACACGGCTGGTCCACTGCACTGCCACTGGCTTTTAAGGGACAACTAGACATATGAAGGGTTATTTCGACAAGGAGTACTTAATTTCAGAAAATAATTAATTACACAACAAAGGTCTGAAAATCACTTATTGCTGTATATATATGTACTCAACCTTGTTTGGTAATAGTCCTGCAGACTAGTTCATTAAGCGTTGTGTTGAATCAGCTCTAGCCACTCCTGTTTGTGTATCGTAACTGATTCAAAATTTCCTCCAGAGTATAAACAAATATTGAAGACAATTCCATATTTCGGTTTATTCAAGAAAGCAAATAAAAACGACAAAATACTAATTTATTAATTATAAATTAAGCATTTAAAATAAACTGTAATTAACTTGTTTCTGTTTTTACAATACCAATCAGGAAAATAGTCCCCGGGCCTTATGGTGTTCTAGTCAGTTTCTGAAAAATGTAGCATGTTCTCACCTATTTACTTTTTAAATTCGTCAACATACTAATATCGTTATGTATGTGGTAAAATTTAATTTTACAATAAAATTTGCACATATATAGGAATATAATGTAGCACATGTGTGTAAATGAGTGGATAGTACTACACAAAATTTAAGTTTGTAAAAAAAATCTGTGATAAATTAAATGTATATATATATAATACACATAAATGTGGGTCTAACATGAATATGCTCTCTGTTTTCAAGGTGGTGCATACAATTCGTCATTACAACTTATATTATGCTTTAGTGTTATCACTGTTCAAATTTGAGCGAACCAATAGTTGTTGGAAATATATAAACGTTACCGGATGTCATCAACTGTTATGTAAAGTTTAAAAAGGAAAAGACGAGAAATATCGTACCATTACCTGTGTGCAATGTCTTAATTTATGGTGTGTTTTTTTGTTTTTAAATAACACAATGATGGTCAATAATGGTGCTATAGTGTTAGAAATGGGTTTCTTTCGGTACAAAAATATCTTCTTTTATCTAATTCCATTGCATTCACAAAGTCGAATTATTTATGTCTATGATTTCTATGAGAGACTGTTAGCAAAGAGGTATTCAAGCTGAACAGTTATGGAGTTGTGTTACAAACATGTACGTCACGGTGTCTTCATATATCTGAAGCGCTTGCTGATAATATACTATGAATTTGAGACAAGGGTAAACTGAACTGAATATAATACTCCCAGCTGATTTAAGTACTAATAAATCAGTAAGATGCTTATAAATATATAGTTATTTCGTGTTAATGAGATTATTCCACCTAATTGTCACTCTAAGGATTGACACAATCATGTCAATCTAACCGGACACCAAAATAAACAATATTGTTATTGATCACATTGTCCCATGCTGGAAAGTTCCTTATATTAAGGAGTCCGTCATTATGTCTGTTGAAATTGTATTCTATAATTGTTGCACGTGTATTTCACGAGTTGTAAAATGAAAGTGTGTGTCTGTTAATAAAGATAGAATTATTTTTGTTGAGAAATCAATTTGTGCACGAATGTTATGTGTTCGAAATGGTTGTATATTATTGTCAATGTCGAAAAACAAAAAATAAAGTATTTTTGAGACAAAAACCAACTCTCCACCATTAAGTTATTTCAGAAGTGCAGCCGACTGGAGGTGTACAACTCTAACACGGTCGTATATTAAAACGAATTTTGACGCTAGGTCATTAAATGTATATCGTTTGTTTTATTTCTATCTTGCGTCCTGCCTAATACGGGATAAAGCATTCGAATTGGCCATATAGTCAACGATTTGTAAAACCAGAATTTATCTAGATATATATACAATATAATAGGTAAAACAGCTTGTTGAACAAAATGATTTCACAAGTGAAATGTAATAATAATGATCTAGCTGTCTAAAGCAAACATTGAAACCAAATGTATTTGACAGAAAATATTTATTGCTGTTGTTGGAATTCATATAATCATGTTACCATGACACCACAGGTCATCAGTCAAATGTCAAGTCGGCCGCAAAACTGTAGATCATTACACTATGACAACGATGCAAGGGACGTAGTGACATCTTACTGCTCTTTGCGGCCAGGTCAATCGCTTTGCAAGACATGACGATGATAGGTCCATATTCCGCCTTATTGAAACACCGGACTTGAGTGTTCGACCGTGGGAATGTGTTTTAATAGACAATAATAAAAGAACACGTGTGGGGACCAGTTGACTATGAGGGGAGATAGCTTGGTGCCACGGTCTGGATACTAGCACTAACTGAACCAGCTGAACGGGAAGAGTCTCGTCAATCACCAGCCTCCTAAACCATCCATCAAAACAACCATCCATTACACATTATTGATGATACAGGAAACATAACACCGTCCCTGTAGATGTATCCGTTTAATTATAGCTAATGGCGGGAAAACTATAGATTCTATATTGGTCACACAGAACAATCATATATGTATGAAGCTCGAGGCGTATTCTAGACATGGCGCTATATAGACACGAAATATTATACGCATATAATATTTACAGCCGTATAGCTGTATTGCGTTTAATAAATTGAGAAATACTAAAATTAACCATAGTTTAATTCCAAAGCCATGCATATTGTATAAATAACAATATCATTTAACAACTGTACATCCTACAAATTGGTGGAATAAATGGTAATCTAGCTGATGGGAAATCTTCGACTTAATTCACATTAATCCGATGACCTTACATTCATTATGAAGAATATTCGCGTTAATACAATACTGCTTCCTACAAAGTGTGCTGGCTAAAATCCCCGTAGCAAAACACATCTTCAGTAGATTATAAAGTCAACAAATAAAAACAGTTTGAAGGCTAATATTAGTGGGAGAGAAACTGCAATAACAAGAATTGAAAGCTCGATTTCAAGTTTGGAGTTGATCGGTTAATGTCGTTTCACGTTATGATGATCCGGACATATACAGAAATAAAGATGGTAAAATTACACAAAGGCGGATAATTCTTTTAGAATATTATAAAATGCAACCCGCATCCATTGCATTGACATGGGACAGAGACATTCCGAGTAGTCAATTACTAAGTGATTTTTTAAAACAATTGTTATGTTCACAATACATACAAAAGTGATTATCACAAACACTAAGCAATGACTGCCATACTTTTGCGATATTCAATTTCAATCGTCGTCTTAAACGCGGGCGGGGAGGGGCAATCCAGGGTATTGTTTTATTCGGTGAATTTTTTTGCAAATGTTGTTGTTCACAACACATGTATCAGTGAATATTGTACTATTAGGCCTATGC
>JARDVA010000012.1:1169142-1180375 GCA_030265315.1 Mopalia swanii
TTAATTAATGTTTAGTGAGTCAAATAGATGCTTGTATTTAAATCAACAAGCCATTAATTAATGTTAAGTGAGTCAATTAGATGCTTGTATTTGAATCAACAAACCATTAATTAATGAAGTAAGATGAATGGAGCAATTCAAAACTGGGAAAAAGAGACAAGAGATATAAAGGACTTTAGCCAATGGAGGGAGACATATTGAGGCGGTATTGCACGTGATGGCCCACCCACCCGGTGTACATATTGCTAAACAAGCTAACTGAATGTCTCTTGGAGACGGTCAGATAGGGAGAGTGGAAAGTGTTTGGACGTAGGGTTTTCCTTAATTATCCTAAGAATATCACAAGTATTGAGAGTGTTTGGAATATCGAGCACTGGCTATAGCACCACACTATGTTTAGCACACTTACAACAGGAATTTCTGTCCGAAACAGAATTATGTGTGAACACTTTCACAATAAAATATAGTCAATACACGATTATTTCAAACGATTCAATAATAAAATGTCTATTTAAAAAAATGATTGTTAAGACAGCAATGGGAATGTCAATCTTACTGTTGGTTGGTGAGTTGAGAGGCTTCAATTTTTTTGTAAACTACATTTAGATATTGAGCAAATAACAGGAAATGAGCGCCAGCTAACCACGATCAGGGAAATTCCAACTTTACCACTGGTCAATAAATTACAATGATAAAAGTATACTGGTCACCAGAGGTGCTCCTAATTTTATGACGAACAACAAATACTGTTTTATAAAATAAATTTGTTTTTGAGAGATAGTCAAAAATAATCTATCGGCTACATAATGTTAGATCTAAATTATATATAAGCAATCTATGTATTTTTAATCGTCAAAAAAGCAATAAAATGTTTAAAGTATAATCATAAAATAACCCAACCCCGTATCCAACTGATTTTCCAGGGCTGATATATACTTTATTCCTATATACAATTCAATAAAATTCAATTTTAGTTGGTTCACCCATTTATCTATGTACACTACTATAGTATGTAATAAAATGATAGAGTATAAACCAGTATTGTCTTCGAGAAACGTCATCAGTGGCTTTACACAAACTAACGGAGGTGGCAAACTTCAGTCATCCTCAGTAGAAGCAATATCCATGTCAAACAAACCTGATTTTTAGAAAGTCTACATGTATTCTATCAGAATTTTTGGTAGTTTTACAGATTTCCACCTGTACTTCCAAACTGTGACATGTTATTCGAACGTTTGTAACAGCCATCATTGGATACTTTTCGGATTTGATATATCGCGACTTAAAACTATCCTTTAGTGTGATATAGATCAACAGACGAGCTCATGGTCATTTTGCCTAAGTCCTCTCCGTCACATGGCATCTTCAATAAAATGGGCGGATCTTCAGCAGGATGCCTTGGGGAATCCTATCGTGACGTGCTGGGCGGATCCTATCGTGACGTGCTGGGCGGATCCTGTCGTGACGTGCTGGGCGGATATTTTTCTTATAGTCGGTGTTCTCAATAGGACAACTGCGAGTTAGATGCGTACATTGCCATAGAATATTCCTTGGCTTTACTTCTGAGGTCGTGAAGACTGGCGTCGTTAGGCAGCCTTGTAGATTCCTGTGGGGGCTGTGCTGACATCGTCTGGCCGGACACTGTGAGTGTAATAATAGGGCGAGTCTGTAATTAGGAAACCAGGGTTCTCAAACTACAATCTTACATACAGAAATTGGTAGATAATTCATGAGTAACCTAGTTAAACTGAACATTTTAATGGACTATATTCAAAATAATTGCGGGGAAATACAATTTATAAAGACATTTTATCAAGACATTTTAGGAATAGCTTCTATATACAATGTGAATAAGGTTGTTTTGTTTGATTGGTGTTTAATGTCCCACTATAGGGTGGTTTCACTGATTTGGCGGCGTACCAGCCCAATCAGTAAAGAAACCCTCGGCGTCACTAGAAATAAAGAAAAGACACACCAGAACCATCACAAGGCCCAATACGACACCACAAATAATATCGGGAGAAACAGGGCCATGCACAGGAAGACCCCTCTTCTCGGGAATAAGGAAATATATATTACTAATATTTAATAAAACGAGGAATAAGATAGCTCTATTTATAGTTTAATCTGTGACTAATGGTGAAATGAAAATCTACTTACTGATAAGGGTTGAGCTTCCATAGCGGACAGGCCATGGGCCCTCAGGGTATGTGGCGGAACTATATTGTGAGTAAGGAACGGGGCTGTAGCTGGAATAGTCTCCCCCTGGAATAATGACAAATAGCGCATGAGAAACCAGTTTAAACCTCAAAGTCTATAACTACACAATACCCGTGAAGACTGAATATAACATTTTGCCATGAAGAGTGTGAATGTGGACTAATTTCAGATACGTAAATATAAGTTAACCACCACAACCGCCTGTGAATCTCTCACTCACCAAACGAAATAGTTACTTCATATTTGATAACCGTTTAGTTACCATTAAGTTAATATGTGTATATGTGCCTCGTCACTCAGCGAATGAACTGCCCAAATTACACGGTCCCAACTGCTACTCAAGTCTACATGAACTACCCCAATGAAATTATTATTAGTTAACAAAAACAATGAGAGTGAACTATCGGTTTAGAGTAACACAATAAATAATCATGCCTGCCGCTGATTGTATACAGAAAAGAATGTGTAGATAAAGGGACTGTATGACTTCTCACTACTGATAGAGAGGGCTTGATGACATCTCGACAAGATACCCTTTCAATGGGTTGTGAATACAACGGCTTAAAGGTAATGCATCACAGTCTATTCAACTGAAAGCCGAATATGTAAACATATCCGCATTTTGATGTCATTCTTTTTCGTTAAATATATAAGTAATATTACTAGGATATCATTCAACAAATCTCCCCTAAAAAACCCTGATTCAACCGCTAGAAAAGCTTGTTTCTCAAAGCGAAAACGACCAGCAGAGCACTCGCCAAGCTGCAGATTTCTCTTTATTATTTAATGAGCGTTAAAGAGCCTCTGAATAGAATATTTTCCCTGGAGCCACTTCAATATAGCCAGCCCGTCTGTCTAGTCCCAAATGTGTCCATGCTCACGATAAATCGACTGGCCTTCATTAAATTATTATACCTGTTAACATAGCTTAGTTCGAGGAGTGTGTATGTCAGATATTACACTTGGCGTCTGATGTTAAACGCTTGCAGTAGACCACTGCATGACATACAGTGAGAGGGACAGATTTCTCACATACAACTCTGCTTGTTCCCAAAGCCCCTATTCAACTTAAAAAAGAGCGTTGTGTTTCTGTTTGTTGCCTTTCCAGAACCCCTGGCATTCAGGAAGCTGGTAATGCTGCCCTAAGATTTCTCCCCTCTATCGATAATGCCATCAATATGAAACAAGCTAGCTTTAGGGAGCATTAACTCGTTTGTACATGCTCTATACGCGGCTTAATTGAGGCTGGACACGCCAGCACTCCGTGGAAGCCGTTTTGTTCTCCCCTCTCTGCTTTATGATGTATTCCAGGGCTATGGTTGGTAACCAGAGAACTGAAATCATCTGTAAGCTAAGAGCAGATTGTTTTCAATCATTGTCCATATGAAATCAGCTCAGTGGCTGTTTGTTTTATCACACCCTTATGTAATCTCCTTAAACCCTTAGATCATGGACTGTACTATAACCGAAGCTACTCCGCGTGCTCGGCTCCTAGGTTGTCGGTGGGGCATTATTGAATAGCAAAATATAAAGCCATTAATAGTAAGGCCATCACATTTGATAAGGATCAATTCATGACACCCATTCAATAATAAAGGCCTTGGGCTATCTACCTGACTCTGCCTACCATTCATTTCCTCTCTGGTCGTTAAACGACCCATTTCCCAGGTGGTTTACACGTCTACCCATTATCACTGATTTAGCTTGGTAACTCGCCATATGCTCACAACAGAATTCCACTCTTCAGCATCCACACACAATTCTATGTATCTTCTATTCCTTGTATTAATTAATAAACAGGAAAAGTGCCTATTTCTTTTATGACTGGGTAGTCGGGAAGTGGATTATAATAACTGGAGAAAATTTTACTTTTATTTTAAATTTTAAAGTCGGCGACTTACCTGGTATACTGGCGGTGTTATAGTTGGTAGGTACTTGAGATATAACCAACGGAGGACATATTGATTGGCCCGAGTAGCCGGAGTTACTGCTGTTGTAATTCGATTGGTCTGAAAAAACAAAAAAAAAACAATAATAACTAAAATGTCACTCATGGACAGATTTATTTTGAAGAATGTGTAAGTAAAATGCCAAAAATAATACAAAAACTAAAAAAGTCACACACACATCAAAATGTGCAGAAGAACATGCTTGTATGAAATTAAGTACACTGACAGAAAAGAAAAGGCATAGAAACAAAAAGGATGCTGTCTTACTTGAGAAATGACCAAATGGTGGCAGTTGAGTTGAATATGTTTGATTGAGAGCAGAGGATTGTACGGGCTTGAGCTCTGTGAGAGTTGAACTGGATGGGGTGGAGGGCTTGGAAGGAGGTGACGGATGGGAGGCTGGTTCATTATTGTTCGCTGAAATTGGGACAAAGAAGCCATGCAGGTCACAATAACAACAACAACAACATGCAATGCAAAATAATGAGAAATCAAAATCAACAGCTTAATTAAAAGAAATACTATTTCACAAGAAAGCAGTTTATATGCAAATAAAATAAATAATAAAACGAATAACGATGGGATAAGATAAAGAGATAAGGGGTTTGCAGACAATATTAGGAGGAGAGAGCGATATAGAAAGCTGCACAGGGTTGGCTAGAAATGTCTACAATATTCTCAAAATAGATTCAGCATGTTTGTTTGTTATTCATTGGTGTAAGTCATCCATATTTAAATGTGTTTTGGAGATTGTGGTTATGATAGAGAAGAATAGATAGAGCATGTCTGGATGCTTACAGAGGTGTGTTTCCTGCCCCGCTCTATTCCCGGAAGCAAGCCACACGCTCGTTTATCCAGGGAATTTGACATTGATCTGAATTTTGACTAATATATATGATCAGTGAAAGCAATAAGAATACTGCACAGTATCGCCCAGGGGTACAGACACCCAAAATCAACCAAACCTACCAAAACCACTCTTCCGTAGAATGAGCAAGACCAAACAAGCTTTGATGACTGAGCGTGACATGTTGCATCGTCCTACCGGAACTAACCCTAGCCAGTTCATATCTTTATTATTCTAACTTATGCTTTAATCCGACAAACGAGTCAGATACACGACACATGTAATAGCTTCATAGGAGCGAGCATTGGTGTTAGAGGATGTTAGAGTAGTACCTTCATATATGTGATTAGGGGAGTGGGAGATGTGGTGACGGTCGTCTCGTAGAATTGGTTTCAACTCGCTCGGGGAATGCTGCTGTAGGTGATGCAGGGGAACCAAGGACACATCTTCAAGTGAGAACAAAGCCAAAGAATAAGCGGTGCACAGTAAATAATCACAAAACTGCCTACACTAACACTGTACAAAGCAAATTAAAATACATCATCCCTTATTTAGGCTAGAATATAAGTTTATGCCGGCAGATTGAAAGAAATATAGAAAAAATAGAAATACTAAAAGACTGAAAGCATTACAGGAGAGGTTTCGGAAATTTGTTGACACTCACCGACAGATTGAGTAAAAGTAACTGAAGGGGGCTGGGATTCGGATGATATTGCAGTTAAGGATGAATTGATGAATTCCTTCACATCGGAGTCCGCGCTTGTCACAGTCGTATACTGCTGGTTGGTGTAAGGTTGGGCGGCAATCGTGTATGTGTGACCACCGCTACCAACAGCTGGGCTTGTGTCAGTACGGGCCATCTTCAGAGAGCGACCATACCAAATCTATAACCAAGAAATAGTAAGTAAAATATCTAGAAGGATTCTTATTAAACAACTATTAGTAAAACAACTATTAGTAAAACAACTAAATAGACTTCGGCTCAATGTATTGCAAAAGGCAGAAGAAAAACATTGTGAAAAAAAAACCCTCAACACTTACATTATCAGAATTGTCAACATCACCATGACCATTAATACCTGTAGGTTAAAAAGAAAACAACTTATCGTCAGTTTATATATATAATGAACTTTAAGACTACATCTTATCGCCATGCTTGTTGGTAAGTTCACCGGCATGACCGTATATTTTATTGCTTCATAAAACTAGTTAACTTCTTTAACGAATGAATCTCTACAATATAAGTCAAGACGAGAACAATTTGACTAATATTTTCCTGTATGGATCTGATTGGTCAGAAAGGTTTCACAATCTGATCACGTGCTTTTTTAGTAAAGTGGCAAGTAAGTTGTGGTTTTGATCAGAGACAGAGAATTTCCATTACAGTTAATTTCCTCGGGCTTTCATGATGGCTTGGCTAGAACTGACTCGTCACCACAGAACCCGGATGTGACTCCTCTTATTGAAAGAGCCGTAGTGGAATGCCGGATGCCAACAAATGAGTGGCTGAAAACGAAACTAAGGGAAAAAACTACGACAAAGAAACATTAGTTCTCCAATCAATCAATACTGCCAGCGGGTTATCTTTGCAGGCATCAAAATGAGTCGTTTTAACTAACAATTCGTTGAAACAAGTCAAAAACCCCATGGAAATATCTAAGGAAAATTTCGGACATATGCCGATATAAAATAAAACATTATTTACAATCCCAAATTGTAAATTGGCGAATACTGTTTATGACAACAGTATAAAAAATAACTTTTGAGGCAATTAGATATGATTTCCAAGGTTTCATGTCTACTCTTAATTCTCTGGGGGGAAAAAATCAACGCGGAGTGATATTGTCACTTCCGGTCACGCGATCAGTAAGTGCAGCTTGGCGTCTTACGGAACTAAATAATTCGAACGGAAGAGGAAATTGGGAAGGCTGCGATAGGATTACGAGTTAATTAAGTGTTAGTGTGCTCTTTTATAGAGATTGCTCGCGAGATTTGATTGGCACACGAGGATGCTTGGAAGATAACAACGACAAAGTCTGCACGCGAATTTATCTCCCGTAACTGAAGATGGCTATAAGTGTCAAAAAATAACTTCCTAAGAAAGAAAATGGAGGCTGGCATGGTGCTTGAAAAACACAAATCAATTAACGTCCGGGTGAATTGGGTGTTTAATTGCCACAGAGACTGCCTTATAATAGAAAGACAATGTGTACGCGTGACGGATTGCCGTCGTTGTTACGTTCAGTAAGGTCCCTGGTGGAAGCGATTGCGGTCTTCACTTGATCTTAACCCGCTTGGAGAACAATATAACATAGTGAAATACAGTTTTGCTTCATATTATTTCAATACAGTAAGGACTGTGGCAGAAAGAGATATTTAAAGGAAATCCCAGGCCAAATAGAGCTTGAATGTAACACCACGGGACCAGTCCTTGATATATTGAATTAACTGGTCTGAATGGAGTTAGCAGGAGGATAAGGCGCTTGTCGACTAATTATCTCTCTGTTTATCTAACACGGAGATGAGACTATCATAATGAAAGTGGAGTGGAGAAGAGGCTAATCGAATGGCGTGTCTAAGTGATTGTTAGCGCTAAGACGATCAACCAGGGACTCTCCACAAACCCCGAGCTCGCCCTACACAATTATAACAACGGCCGACAAAGAGCAATTGACAACATAGGCGTTACGCGCAACACATCAGCTTAAAGCCATCCATACACCTAACGTCATTATTTCATAACTAAACCAATTACCTTTTTATCACAGCGTTACCAAACATCATGATTTGATAATAATACTTGGAACAATGAATTTAGAGAAAACACTATCGCTATAATTAATAACGAAAATAAACATAGCTAAAAATTTAGAATTTTAAATCTTGTTCTAACATAATCCTTATTAGTATCAAAGGGAATGCGTCAGTTAATCGTTGATATTTTTTACAACACAATTTTTATTTTTAAAAACAAAACCAGCAAAAACAGGTGTAACATCCCCATTTCTACAGCTTACCTTATATTTATAGAAGTCGATAGTTACGACACCTCGTGCTTTTTAAACAAAGATTATAACATGGATAACGGCGTGTCTTGTTAATTCACCCAATTCCATAGTTGTTGAACTTTTTTAATAGTTTGACAATAAAAGATATAAGAGCTATATAACTGATGCTAACAATTCTTCTGATAGGCTGTAACAGATGCAAACACTACAAAAAAGCTGAGCTGGATGCTCTTTGAATTCAGGTATATTATTAACTAACCTTCGTGGTCTGGTTTTCGCTTTAGTGGTTCGCTGGTGTGATTTGAGGGCGGTGAATGACCACTAATTCCTAGTAAACTGTTGACAGAGTAACCCACTGTCCTCGGTGGAATGTCGCCGTTAGCTACGCTGACTTGAGGTGTAGGGGAAGTGGAAGCTTCTGATGGCATGCCGGGACTTAATTCTCCACTGGTTTTAGCCTTATCTGCAGCTTTATTGCGTACAATTCTGACAGAAAAAAAGTGTCACAATTTTCAATTAAATATAAGTACTGTCATCATTTCGTCTTCATCGGACAGGATAAGTTCATTTCTGATATTGATTTAAAATCTTTCAAACAGGATTCTCTGCTATTTATCAATTAATACCAAGACGAATAAAATTGAAGACTGATATAACGAAGAATGATCAAAGATTGGAATGTTGTTCTAATTCTATTTAAATGGATGGAAAATATTGAGCGAGTTGTCGAACAGGTAATTAAGTCAAATTATATTAGCTCAAATATCTGGTTGATCAGAGTCAACAAACGAACTCAACTCGTGACATGACAAGAGCTCAATCCGTCATATAATACACACAGAATGAGGAAAGTGGCCACAAGACTCGAGTCATTAGAGTAAAATATCCCATATTAACTGATTGAATTCGAGAGATTTCCATGGAGTGCCGTTACTTTTCTTTGCTCTTGGAGACTTTAATTATAGGATAAGTTACCAGAACGACAGACATCTGCGCATAAATCTTAAGCCATGATGTTTAAAATTATGGCGGTCGGTGGAGCGACAAAAATACAGAAACAGCTAACCACGCAATAACACGCAATAGAACAGTGATTGTACCGATATGACCCCACCCCTACAAACACAGGCTACAGCATGCCACCTTGTACTGACATATGCAAAAAGTTACCATACTTTTCTCACACTGAACATTCTGGTTAGCTGTGAAGAGACAGTTAGTAGGGTTGTATTTCCCGCTTGTTTACCTGTTGATTGAGCTGACACTGGGTACATTGTCCTGGGAACAAACTTGTTCTGTAAGAAGTCTATCCCGAATCTCCCAGGCGAACATTGTAGGGTTCTCTTGTTTATACATAGTAATTGCGTCTACAACTTTGGGGGTAGCTACCTTCGGTTTGGAGCCCCCAATAACACCCGGCTTAATTGAACCCGTCTCATAATACCTGAAAAGAAAATATATTTATCAAATGTGATGATCAATCGTGTTATGGACGGTTAAACCCCTCCATCGACCACTCGCGTTTAAAAGGGAAGTTTCTAGGTGACTAAGGAGACCAAACAGTGGTTTCCATAATGTCTCTTTTCGGTGTTCTCTCTATTACCCACAATCAGACTCTTCGTGTAAGCGGAATACCCGTCCGTATAAAGTTAGACATCAATAAAACACTTGAACATTTATGGAATCAGTTCGTCATGATGGGGTAATTTTTGTAAGTAAAACCCAATTCCAGTTGACAGTGAAAACTCGCGCCTTTACAGATTATTTGATTAGAACTCTCTTCAGCACACAAACAATTAATTAAGAAGGATTAAAGCTGATATGATGACGTAAGTTTGAATTGCGTGGGTTTTCTTCATCGTCTCCACCCCAAGGCAGTTTTATATTAATTCCAGCCGCCCCGTGATGGATGCCAATTTTAAAAATTATTAAGCTTAGCATGAACACGTTTCGAGTGGCAAGAAACTAAAGACATATACAACAAATACAATTTAATATAACCTTTAAAGTATCAACATTTTCGTTAACCTTAATACCATATTGTATCATTTTTTTCTGAATGTTAAATATTTTTGGCGAACACGCATGTTTAATAATAATAATAATAATAACAAACCGATCCAGCTTCAATGATTTATCATGTATTGGTACCTATTTTTTTACATTGTGGACATAGTCTAATTAAAAATATTATTGACACTATAAGCTGAACTGCACAACGATTAATACAAACGCGGGTAACCTGTTCGATACTAGTTTTAATGTGGAGTTTATATAAGGGTTATCGTCTGGCTCTTGACGACGGGCCTTGGCTGGCTCTGTCTCCCTCAACCAGCTTCTCCCCATTGACGACCTGTCAAATACATATGGCTCGAGCTCCCTGCTATTCAAAGCCTCTTATCACACAGAATCAGACAGTCTTTTGACCAGACCTCTTTTACCAATCTGATGTTGTTTTTTCTGTGAATGGCTCAGAGAAAACACCTGCTTCGCCAATGTTCTCCAGCTATCAGCGATGAGAGGATAAGTGAGTCGGGCCACTATTAAAGGGGACAGTTTCCCGCGACATCTCAATAATAATCAAAGAGAACGACTTCAAATCAACCAGCGACAAAAAGCAAGAAAATTAATTTCTGTTGCTGATGATTGAAAGAGAACATTGCAGCTAATCTAATTACATTAGACAATGTTTGAGACGGTTTCTGAGTTTCACAAAAATATTATAAATATCAATACACAAAAAATAAATGCGAAAGAAAATACATTTATTTGTCAATATTGTGATTAACTCAACATTTGAGAAAGGACTATTAGCTGAGGAGAAAAAAAAAAAGATAAACCCACCTTCCTAGAATTTTACTGACACACCCATGGGATACTCGGAGTTGTCTAGAAATATCACAGGGACGGACGCCTTGGTGGGCCAACTCTACAATTCTCTGGCGCACAACATCCGGTAATGGTCGGCCATTTACAAATACACCTCCAAGTTGATTCACTCCTCCATGACCTATGTAACAATAACAGTGTGATATTAAAATAGTAGCTGTAATGTCGGTTTGTTTTTCCCTGTATTTGAGGAATAGTAGAGTCCTCACCCAGTTAGAGTTGAGGAGCGATGTAGCTGTTGAAAACAATGACTGTCACAAAAGGTTGAAGTACAGAAGGTGGCTTGTATACATTGATAACTCAATCAGTTAGATGAAGAC
>JARDVA010000013.1:2932-10432 GCA_030265315.1 Mopalia swanii
TATGGTTTCAGACGTAGTTTTGCATGGCAAGCACGATGGTGCCATTTATTTTTGAAAATACTTGAAAACAAACAAGTTGTGAGGGTTTTTTGGTGAGGTTCGTTTTGGTTAGGTTAGGTTATATTGTGAGTTTTTGGAATTTTCGAAAACGGATAGCACCATCGTGTTAAGCATGCAAAACTACGTGGTAAACCACTCTTAACTCAAAACGTCCAAAAAGTGGCAAAATCCATGGACTATAGTCCATGGTTTTGGACAACATGATCATGATCATGGATTTGGTCATGGTCTATGGTTTCAGACGTAGTTTTGCATGGCAAGCACGATGGTGCCATTTATTTTTGAAAATACTTGAAAACAAACAAGTTGTGAAGGTTTTTTCGTGAGGTTCGTTTTGGTTAGGTTAGGTTAGGTTAGTTTAGGCTAGTTAGGTTAGGTTAGATTAGGTTAGGTTAGGTTATTTTCGAAAATGGATGACACTATCGTGTTCAGCATGGAATACTACGTGTGGAACCACCCTTTACTCGAAATATAAAAAATTGAAAAATCCACAGGCTATAGCCTTTGTGATTTTTCGATTTTTTTATATTTTGAGTGAAGGGTGGTTTCAGACGTAGCTTTTCATCGTGAACACGGTGGTGTGATTCATTTTCGAGAATTCTCAAAAACTAGAATGATATGATCGTTTTTCTGTTTCATTTTTTTGTGGCGTCAATTTGCGGCGTCCGTCCATTACGTTTTTGATCGTGCCAGGTTAATTTGTGAGCAATTTTTGCCTTTCAAACACCTGGTACGTCTGACGACTGTGACGACTACCCGCGGCCGTGTGAGAAGACTTAAAGTTTTCGTTTGTCTTTTGATCCATAAATAAGGTTAGGTTCTGATACAATTAGAACAATAAATAGTTCACTTCACAGACTGTGCCGCTACACGGGTTATCAACAAAAGCAGCGACTGTGTCACTTGCCATCGGCAACGACCATACCATGCTGAAAATACCAGTTCCCGTCCGATCACTGAAGTCAAGCAGCATCGGGCCCGGTTAGTACTTGGATGGGTGACCGCCTGGGAACACCGGGTGCCGTTGTCATTTTCTGCCGGTAGCGTGTAGAGGCGGACGACTTTTTCGTCTGGAGACACAGACAAACAAACACATTGGCCAGTACTTTTCTGAGCGAGGCCCCAGTGGAAATCTGCGAAACTCCGAAAAGCTTCGCTTTGCTTCTTTCTACGATTTTGGAATTACTGTTTTGAATATCTGGCGCCATCTGTTGGCCAGTCGTCGAATCTCTCCTCTTCACGCGACTTTCGACCTCGGCGCTATGCACTGACGCGGGCACGAAGGACCAATGTCCCGCAACGATATCCAATGGGTGGCGCGCCACACGGCAGCCGGTGTCGCCGTTCTGAGGTTGATATTGCAAATAACTGCCGAAACTCGAACTGCAACATGGTGTTCTGCACGCATCCGCACGCAGCTCAGCCTACCTAGTATGTGCTGCGGCTCAGTTGGTGGCCGAGTCCGCCTGTGGTCTGCCGTCGACGTGCGACGCCGGCAGTCTGTCTACGAGCTGTTTCTTGCTTCGGATAATATATTTTCTCAATAATTGCAATGTTTAAGCATCGCTTCTCGGCCTTTTGGCTAAGATCAAAGTGTAGTATCTGTTCTTATCAGCTTAATATCTGATACGTCCCCTACATGGGGACCAGAATATTAAACTGATTTTTGAACATTGGCGGGGCCGCCGGAGCTTGCTCCCGCCCCGCCGCGGGTTGGCCTGGCTTTGCACTATCGCCAGGATCGGCCCAATTGATCATTGATATAGAAAAGTAGTTTTGCGTCCACAGTATCCGCAATGCGTGCATTTTAAACGATTTTTGCACTTTATACTGTACCGCAATACACAGGTGCATTGCGGTACAGCCTACCTATCCCGTCTATATCTATATTGGTCTGTAGACGTTAAGTAATACAATATCGTGTGCCAAATGACATGTGCATCGAAAGCGCGATTAATTTGCCACATGATGGTGAAGACGGCTAACCTCTATCTAGTTTATATGAAAAGTTACCGGCGTTTGAAGGTACACGTGTTCCGCCATAGCCATAACATGGCACGGGAAGCTGTCCCGTCTATATCTATATTGGTCTGTAAAAGTTGAGTAATAGAACATCATGTGCCAAATGACATGTGCATCCAACGCTCGATTAATATGCCACATCATGGTGAACACGGCGCACCTCTATCTAGTTTATATATAAAGTTACGAGTGTTTGAAGGTAGACATTTGCCGCCATAGGCATAACATGGCACGGGAAAACATGTGTTCATTTTTTTCGCCTCAATTTTTGTTCTCGCTTCATTCAACAATTATATCAGGTATCAGGTGCTGTCAGGTTTGGCCAAGTGAAGCATTACCAAAGACGTCGCTCGTGACTAGGGTAACGTTAGTTTAGGTTACCCTAGATTAGGGAATCTTCCGGCATTAGCCGGAGCGGGCGGTCGTGACTAGACGGGCTAGTCACGAGCTGGGTCAGGTTACCTTTTGCACTAATCTGCATATGTCCACCTCTGAAGTTGGACAAATGCCAACAAGTTGTAACATTAGTTGGAGTTACCCTACCTCTTAAGTTGGACAAATGCCAACAAGTTGTAACATGAGTTGAGATTACCCTAGAATAGGGAATCTCTTGGCATTAGCCGGAGCGGGCGGTCGTGACTAGACGGGCTAGTGACGGGCTGGGTCTGGTTCGATTTTGCTCCAATCTACATGTCCACCTCTTAAGTGGGACAAATGCCAAGTTGAGAGCACGTGTCGATTAACTTTGTGTTGATGAGATATGTGATATGCCAAATGAATGAAATATGAGATGAAATTGAAAGCCATGTTACCTGTCCCTCATAAGGCGGACGGGTGCGATAGGCGCGCACTATATGTGAGGGGCGAGCCGGATACTGGCGGCGGATGGCCAGTGCGATGAACGGTGTCTCCTCACATATTGCTCCATCCGCAGACTGAACTTTTCTATCGAGTTTGCTCAATGTGACAGCGCAGCAGCGCCGCGGTGACTCGGCCCAGGTGCGGCCGACCCAAGTCAGCCGGCGCAACTGTGCAACTGCATTGAGACGCGCGGTGCTCACCGCCCGAGTGACACTCGCTGAGACGGCCCTGTCGGACCACGTCTGACGCACGGGTTGTGCCGAATGAGATCGCCCTTTGACGATCAAGCTAATTTTTAGCTGTATATGATTTGCCGTCATGTTTCGACATGTTCGGCGTTGTATCTTTTACACGAGCAACTAGCTCTGTTAGATACCTGGTTGATCCTGCCAGTAGTGATATGCTTGTCTTAAAGATTAAGCCATGCATGTATCAGTACAAGCCGCACTAAGGTGAAACCGCGAATGGCTCATTAAATCAGTTATTATTTACTGGCCGAGACAGTGATACATGGATAACTGTGGTAATTCTAGAGCTAATACATGCAACCGAGCCCCAGTGTCAGCTCTCGGGCTGGCCGGGGCGCTTTTATTGGCTGAAAACCGATGACCGCCCTCGTGGCGGTCGTTCTCCGATGAATCACAATAACATTGTGTGGATCGTATTGGTCTTGTACCGACGACGCGCCTTTCAAATATCTGCCTTATCAGCTCTCGACGGTTTGCTAGTGGCTGACCGTGGCTCTGACGGGTAACGGGGAATCTGGGTTCGGTTCCGGAGAGGGAGCCTGAGAGATGGCTACCACATCTAAGGAAGGCAGCAGGCGCGTAACTTACCCACTCCCAGTTCAGGGAGGTAGTGACAATAAATACCTTACAGAGGTCTCGTTAACCGAGATCTCTCAAACGGAATGAGTACAACGTGAATCCTTTAACGAGGATCGACTGGAGGGCAAGCCTGGTGCCAGCAGCCGCGGTAATTCCAGCTCCAGTAGCGTATATTAAAGCTGTTGCGGTTAAAAAGCTCGTAGTTGGATATCAGTGCGTGTCCGGTCCGGTATGCCTGGCGGCGGCGCTCGCGCGTCACTGCTGGGCTCCCAAATATCGGCTGGCCGCATTCAATCGTGCCGGATCCGTCGTCGGGCCGTTCTTCGGAGGGGCCTGTTGGCGACCGGCGACGTTACCTTGAACAAATTAGAGTGCTCAAAGCAGGCTCTGAATGCCTGTATACATATTCATGGAATTGGAGAATACGTCCCTGGCTCGATTTGGTTGGTTTTGAGAGTCGAAGGGAAATGATTAATAGGGACTGACGGAGGCATTCGTATTGCGACGCGAGGGGTGAAATCCTGTGACCGTCGCACGACGAACTACTGCGAAAGCATTTGCCGAGAATGTTTTCATTAGTCAAGAACGAAAGTTAGAGGTTCGAAGGCGATCAGATACCGCCCTAGTTCTAACCGTAAACGATGTCGACCAGCAATCCGCAACGGTCACTACACGGACTGTGCGGGCAGCTTCCCCGGGGAAACCAGAGTGTCTGGACTCCGGGGGAAGTATGGTTGCAAAGCTGAAACTTAAAGGAATTGACGGAAGGGCACCACCAGGAGTGGAGCTTGCGGCTTAATTTGACTCAACACGGGACAACTCACCAGGCCCGGACACCGTAAGGATTGACAGACTGATAGCTCTCTCTTGATTCAGTGGGTGGTGGTGCATGGCCGTTCTTAGTTGGTGGAGTGATTTGTCTGGTTTATTCCGATAACGAACGAGACTCTGGCCTATTAAACTTGACGCTGTCAGTCTCTTGTGACTGCGGCGCGCTTCTTAGAGGGATCATCGGCGTCCCAGCCGAAGGAAAGGGAGCAATAACAGGTCTGTGATGCCCTTAGATGTTCTGGGCTGCACGCGTGTTACACTGATGTGGTCAGCGCGCCGTTCAACACCCCTATCCGTGAGGATCTTGGGCAAACGTTTGAACCCTTATCGTGATGGGAATTGGGGGTTGCAATTGTCCCCCATGAACGAGGAATTCCAAGTAAGCGCAGGTCACTAGCCTGCGTTGATTAAGTCCCTGCCCTTTGTACACACCGCCCGTCGCTACTACCGATGGATGATTTGGTGAGGTCGCCTAGACTGGCTGCTGGCTTCGGCCGTGCGGCCGGGAAGACGCCCAAACTTGGTCGTCTAGAGGAAGTAAAAGTCGTAACAAGGTTTCCGTAGGTGAACCTGCGGAAGGATCATTCTCAATTTCATAATTTTTTATGATATTGTCTTATCCATTCTGTTTCGGATGCACATTCCCGGAGCAGAAGTAAACACCTAGGGTCGGTCGGGGCCTGGTCACTGCACTATGAGAGTAGCACACCGTCCCAATGGCTGTCCTCGATGCCCTTTGGGGCATTGGAAATATCGATTGTCGATTATATGGATTCCATATCAAAAGACATTTCTCGAATCATCGTAGGACCTTCGCTCTCGGTCCTGCAGTACTAAATAAACATTGGGCTCCCATGGCAGCGGATCACTCGGCTCGTGGGTCGATGAAGACCGGGGTAAAACCCGAGACAGTTTGCGAATTGCAGGACACAAATGATCATCGACAGGTTGAACGCAAATGGCGGCTTCCGATTTCGGTCGGCAAGCTCAGTGCTCTCGAGGGTCGGTTGATAAATCTGCACATACTATGTGCAGCCATGGATGTTCGCCATGCACTCGATAAAACAGCACAAGTGGTGCTTTGTTTTGAGTGCAATTAAATGGCGTCGTCTCAAGTGCCGATGGAATACGGCGCACTCGTTGATACATAAACGCTGGCGTCCATGCCCTGATTCAATGCGTCAGCTATGTTGATCGAGAAGCGAGTATACTCTTTATTTCGACCTCGGGGGTGCTGGATCACGCACTGAACTTAAGCATATCATTAAGTGCAGGAAAAGAAACCAAATGGGATTCCCCCAGTAACGGCGAGTGAAGTGGGATGAGCTCAGCACCGAAGCCGGCGGTCGAGAGGCCGTCGTGCAATGTGGTGTTTGGGAGGGCTCTGTCCGTGTCCGGTGTCGGTCCAAGTCTCCTGGAAAGGAGTTCCATGGAGGGTGACAGGCCCGTGCGACCGATTGCCGCGCTCGCGGACGAGTCCTCCTTCGAGTCGGGTTGCTCGCTAATGCAGCCCTAAGCAGGTGGTAAGCTCCATCTAAAGCTAAATATAACCACGAGTCCGATAGTCAACAAGTACAGTGATGGAAAGTTGAAAAGTACTCTGAAGAGAGAGTCAAATAGCCCGTGAAGCTGCCAGTATGGGATTAAGCGCACGTGTGACGCGTGTCGTCGGACAAATAGGCGCACGTCGTCTGCCGCACTGTGTTTGTCGATATCTTAATTGGTGTCGATCTATGCGGCTGATTGGTGGTCGGCGTCGCGCCTCCCTTTGTTCGGCATCGACAGGTCGGGGCTTCGTTGTCCGGTCTTATTGCCGGTCGTGATCTTTAGAGCCGTGTCGGGCCGGCGTCGTCCTCGGACGGTGCCGGTGCTCCGTGGAATGTGCGTTTACGCGGCCACGGCCGGCCTGGTCTTTAGTGCAATGCGACCGATTAGCGAACGACTGGGCGACGGCCAGCGCAAACCGACTCGCAAGAGTCGGCTCGGCCTTTGCGTCGTCACGTGCGGCCCGTCTTGAAACACGGACCAAGGAGTCTAACATGTGAGCGAGCGATTGAGATTGTCGAATCTCAAACGCGCAATGAAAGTGAAGTGTCGTCTGACGGCACGAGCGGAGATCCGTCGTCACTCGTGGCGGCGGCGCACCCGCGGGCCACGCCATCGGCTGGCTTGCTTTTCGGAGCACTGCTGAGGCGTGGACCTAGAGCCCACACGTTGGGACCCGAAAGATGGTGAACTATGCCTGGCCAGGATGAAGCCAGAGGAAACTCTGGTGGAGGTCCGCCGCGATTCTGACGTGCAAATCGATCGTCTGAGCTGGGTATAGGGGCGAAAGACCAATCGAACCATCTAGTAGCTGGTTCCGCCCGAAGTTTCCCTCAGGATAGCTGGCGCTCGTGTGATACGGAGTTTCATCCGGTAAAGCGAATGATCAGAGGAGCTGGGCTCCCTGCGAGCTCAACCTATTCTCAAACTTTCAATGGGTGAGACGTCTCGCTGGCTTCACTGCAGCGACGACTCTGAATCCGAGTGCCCAGTGGGCCACTTTTGGTAAGCAGAACTGGCGATGCGGGATGAACCGCATGTCGAGTTAAGGTGCCTAAGCGGACGCAAATCAGATACCATGAAAGGTGTTGATTGCTCACGACAGCAGGACGGTGGCCATGGAAGTCGGCATCCGCTAAGGAGTGTGTAACAACTCACCTGCCGAAGCAATCAGCCCTGAAAATGGATGGCGCTAAAGCGTTCCACCGATACTCGACCGTCGTCGGCAGGCGAATTCCTTGTGGATTCTCAAGCCACGACGAGTAGGGCGGCGCGGTGGTGAGCGTCGAAGGCGTAGCCGTGAGGCTAGCTGGAGCCGCCATCGGTGCAGATCTTGGTGGTAGTAGCAAATACA
>JARDVA010000015.1:40061-50303 GCA_030265315.1 Mopalia swanii
CTCGCCTCTTACGATCAACCGAGGAAGCCGAGGGAGTATTCTGCAGGACTGGCCAACCCGCTCCCCCACGGGGCCATTTCAATATATGAGACCTTCTTTCACACTGCTTTATGTGTTTACAAACAATCTGACAGATGACCTGATTACATTAGCGCTTTTGCCACTTCAGGATCTTTGATGTACCATTTGTTCATTTTCATAGATCTATAATCATAGGTCTAGTATAATCTGTGCTAGTTTCTTTCGGTAGTTTCCAGAAAAGGCGCAAAATATCCCTTTCGGGTTGTTACTTGAATTCAACTCTGCATAAGGATGAAGGTCAAATGGTAAATGATATGTACAGAGACGAATTATTTGGACTAGTCACTATGCATACTCATGTTGACCCCTGACCTTTCAATTTTCATCAATTTATTTCCGGGCTTCTTATGAAGCAGTATTAGAGAGCTTCTCACAAATCAGGTTAATTCATGCACAAATTTTGACATTTTCTCCACAGATATTTTTATTATTAATGATGTAGGCAAACGTCAGTCATATATTTGGCATGCATTCCTTGCAGATCACGATTTTAACTTAAGTTGCTGTCAATGTCAGTCATTCGTGTCAGTTACAGGCACAAAAGGATTGGAAATGAAACATTTTTCAATCTTTTATAAATTTAATCTAAATAGAGTCTAACTAGCCACTGTGGATGTATGTGCTGTCTGCTTATGTAGGAACTCTGTTAAAATCCACCGCATATCAAATCGGTTAACAGGCAGTACTCCAACTTCACAAGACAAGGGAAGTAAAGACGAGACTCTATTCTCAACCTGGTCTCCTGGGCCATATGTCTAGTCAAACAAGGAAGAGCTTTTTCTCCTAGTTCAAGTAATCAGCAATGTGCAGCAGCTTATAACCACGGTGCCGTATATCCCTGCTATTGGTAGGAACATTGAAATACATTTAATTTCCCTTTATTTTAACATAACAATGTAAGACAAACATGTACATAACTGCTGTAATAGAATACAAACTATATGCATAATAAGGGCAAATGCACAAAAATAATATTGTCTTTCTTTGCTGTTTACCATGATATTCTTGGATAGGCAATACGCTGTTTGAAAAAGGGGCAGATCTCTTAATTTTTTACAAATTCACTTTGATCTTTGACCGACCACTGAAATGTGTAAGCGTGGGAAGGCTGATAACAAAACTTTGTGGAGATATCAAACATGCATGGGGCAGACAGCGGCACTGGCTTTGTGTTTGCCAGTCGAGCATCCAAGTAATTTTTTTTAAAAGCCAAACAAATAAACCCTATGTTCTGGCAATAATTAAGTGGTTAAAATATTGAACTCTAACTAGCAAAGATGGAGTATGGGATCAAATCTGTCAGACAACATTATACTGTTTCCGGACAGCCATATAAGACCAGGGCATGGATTTTCTGACTGCATTATATGTGATTTAATCACCCGATTACGATATATATGAAGTCCTGCCTTTAAACTACAAACTACGCTTTTAGGCTAAATGAAGTAGCCTATATTAAAAAGTAAGTTATAAAACGTGATAGCAACGTTCGTGTCTTGTTCATCGCAAAACTATGCTGATATATTAAAGAGGATACAAACAATAAATATAATGGTTACTAATCTCCTGGAAACATTACATTTTCCGCGATTGCGTTCATCCCGTGGTTTATGATTATAACAACCAAGAGCTTATTTTGTGTATAAACTATCTAGGCCTAGCCTAAGCGAAGTGCACCCGCACGCGTTCATGATCGTGTCATACAAACCTTTCTTCTTTCGTATGGTTTACTTTGGCTATGTGTTCTTTTTTGTCTCGCCTTCCCAAAGCCATCATTCGACATATTTACTAGGTAATATTAATCCCCTTAACGAGAGTTTATCTTGATAAAAGAGAGGGAAACACCATGCAACATGCAAGTGTCTCCCAGTAGCCTAAGATGGCGGTAAGATTTTCATAGATTTTCATTGGACGATGGAAAGCAAGGCTAAAGACGACTTTCATGTCACAAGAGTGAAGCTACAAGGGGAGGTAACTATTATTCTTATCATCATCTCCCTGGGGTATTATGGCGTAAGCAAACAGTGAGATACGGAGCCGTAAAAGGGACATGGGAAATATATTTTTTAACTCGTTATAACTCGTTATTACGACTTACTTTCTCGTTACCACGACGTAATAACGACTTACTATCTCGTTACAACGACTTTATAAGCCGTTATTATTATAATATATAACAACGAGATATGGTGAGTCGTTATAAGTTGTATTATTAACGAGTAATTAAATTGAAAATAATTTTTAAAAATCACATTTCCCTTTTACGGCTCCGTAAGACAGCCTAAAAGCTGAACACTATACTCCCACCTCCGTGATCTTATAGTAGGCTTAAGTCTTTAACAAAACATAATTCTACAGTCGTCCAAAATTCCAGAAAGCTATCATTGCATGAATCTGGGAGTATAGGCTATTGTTTCTTGTGTCTGTAGAGAGAACCTAATTTCATAGCCACAGCTGATGTCAAAGAAAAAAGTCTATATCCGTTATTTAACTGACTTTTATGTTTAAAACAAGGCTGCAGCTGATTGATTGTTTTATTATAGAATTTTAAATTCTCGAGTCGCATAAATGTCTATGTAGCCGCTCGTTTAGTCCGAGGGCTCAGACGATAGTTTTTTTTAGTTATTCTCTGATGGGAAAAACTTAAAGGGCCACTCCGACTAGTGCTCGTCAGGCTAGCACTAAGGTCCCTATTAAAATACAATACGCTTTGCATGGTAGGCCCTACATGTAGAGCTAACCATGGACCTTTAGTTTTAGGCCATGCTAGGACTAATGGTCGGCCACCAGCTAGATACAAGTGTCTGCGCTTAAATCCCTCCAAACAGTAAGAGTCTTGTTTTTATCGGTTTAATCATGGAGGTATAGCTATACCTCCATGGTTTAATCGACGGTTTGTAAAGAGCTTTGAGATCCCTGCAGATTCATTTACAAGGGAAACTAGAAGTGAATAAGAGAGGGAGTTATCCCCCTTCCCACGCGCTTTGGGGCTAGCAGACAACATGGCGGGATCCACAAATCGATGAAATTTGATTCTGGTAAACCGTGATTTTGAATATAATGCAGTGTTCTTTTCCAGCAACACATCCTATTAGCCATACCGTGATATATTTCTTTTTATGCTTATGGATTGAATTATAACTTCGGTAAAAATTATAAATAAAAGGAATGAGAAGTCATTTTGACATTTTTGACAATCTGTGTTCTTCTTGGACTCGGAAGAGATATAAACATAGGCTAGGCCTATTAAAAGAAACACAAATCTACTCTATCACTGACAGAGCAAACGGATTGTGGATTAGCAGATGTGGTTTTAAGGCATATACTTCGAACGAATCATGGCGACTGAAGCCTTCGGTCTATGCGTATATATCTATTCATAATTGGGTGGCAGGACTTCATGCGATTCCTTAGCAGGTTAGAAATTGTCAGAAAAAATGCCAATGTAGGCCCCACTGGTCGTAAAATTGATAACAAGCTCTTATGAGATTATACACTCAATCTTATTAACTCAAATAACAAACTGAGCGGTAATATTTTCATTCATACATGTAGCTTAAAAATTAATAAATGACCTAACTTGAGAAGAAGATTGGAAGGGAGATTCCTGTTGCTCTGGGGCTCTCAGAGCTAAAGGGCGCCATGAAACAACTCTGGTTGTGATGAAGTTGTATTGAACTGAGAGACGCTGTATTCGCTATTTTATTGTCCTGTGATGTCTTTGTTTGTTGCCAGGCAGTGTAACTTCTTGAGGGTGGTTTCCTCACCAATTTGGCTCGTCAAAGCATGTCGTCATGTGAGTGAAATAACCTTAAGTACAGCATAAAACCCCAATCAAACAAACAAATCAAACAAGTCTTGAACTAGGCCATAGATCTGTAATTCATAGCCAAGATTCTGCAATGAATCAGTTCTGGTTCATCATACATGCAATTATGCATCAAACAAAAAAATGCATTGCCCTGGTGCTGTAGGAGTTCATCAGTATATGAGTCACTCACATGATGTGGCTCTGGCAATCCCAATGGTGGATTTTATCATTTTACGAGATTTCCTCTTTTCCATTGTACATGTATTAAACAAGGAACAGTGTATATATAGTGGACAATCCATCCTTATATAAGTGAAATACCCTCGAGTACAATATTAAATCCAATCAAACAAACTCTATTTATATTTGCAGTGTAACCATTGAAGAACGCCTCTGCTCTGCTTCAAAGGGGTATTTAATAAGACAGATGCTTCTGAATTGATCTGTGCGTTACTGACCCAGCTAGATAACATTTGAATCATAGATGTGGGCTAAAGGAATACGGTAAGTACCAATTATTCTGCTCTGAGAGGGCCAACATCGTAGACCTATTGTATAAATGTGAATTTTAGTTATTAGATTGTTTATACATATTGCCCTTGCTAAGGGCAGTTTGACTTTGTTTGAAGAGTGAGTAGTAATGCTGTCTCACAGGTTTGTGGTTTAAAACAAAAATCAATCATTGTTTATACACAGTGTATCAGTATGACTTTGGGGGGAAAAAGTTTAAAGACTCCAGCAGTCATGGAGCAGGTTTTTATGAAGTTTCCTCTTGGTTTTATACCATATTTTAGTATCTCAAAGAAAGTATACTAGTGGACGTTCCATCCAATAAAGAAAATATTATTGAATAAGGAGTTAAACCCCAACCAAAGAAACAGCCCAAATCATTAATTATAAGTTCATTCATTTTATGCAATGTTTATGACATTAAATCCTACAAAGAATGACAGTTGCTTTGTCAATTGGACAGTCAAAATGATAGTAATCTTTATATTAATGTTGTACTTATATGGACATTTTGTGTCTGAAATAAAGAATTAATATTATTAATGCGTATTATTTCTCTATAAACTAATTATTCTTTGTTCAAAACAAAATCAGAAATGAAAATGAAGACTTCTTTTAAAACTTCATGCACAGGGACTTTTTTACCATCACCATTGCACCATTTTTATGCGCAATATTTACTGGTTAAAAACTTTTCGATGTTATGATTGTAGCATCATGGGACCGTAGGTCATGTGAAATCCTACGTCTGGTGAGAAATTTAAAAAAAAATATATATATATATATTTTTTTTAAATTATATTTATTATAATTTTTTATAAAACCCACTTCAATATTTTGATGTACTGTTCATGGCATTGAGTCCATTGATTGACCATCAGGTATATGAGTGAGTAGGACTGTCACGATTAATCAAAACTCAATTAATCGCAATTCACACCTCTCACGATTCAGTATACTCAAATTTCGATTCGGTTTGATTTGGTAAATAGAGACGTCATTGTTGTAATTTAACACTTCCTTTCATGCCATTTTAGGCAAAATTCTGTGAGATCTTCAGACGTGATTGTTTCTTGTGTATGAGCTGGTATTACTTGATTAAACTGCATAATAAAGACTTAGTATTGTTTATTCCTGTCCATTCCTCAATGCCTCTTGCTTAATACTGACAATTTCTTTCACTTGCAAGCTGGCTGTTGATGTATCATAACTACTCTTTGAGATGATTGGCTGACTGTTATCATGCATTCTCCAAATTTGATGAACTTGAAGCCTACATGTAGTACTCAGCTCCCCTGGAAAAAATGTAAAATTTCTCGCGATCACTAATTTTCAGGTTTAAAATTTCTCACCAGATTCTACATACGACGATTATGGTTCGAAAAAAAATCTTAAACATCATGTACTATAAGATTAACTTTTATGTGATAAATTCAACTTTTTTTGGTTGGACATCAATATTGAAGTGGGTTTTATTCAAAATTATAATATTAATCAAAATTTAAAAAAAAAAATATATTTTTTTTTTTTTTTAAATTTCTCGCCAGACATAGGATTTCACGCGACCCACGGTCGCATGGTCGCAGGATTTTCCACGCGTGGTACTCAGTTATACACATAAAGCATTACATGAGCGGAAAATACATGTACATATGACGTGGAGATCACCAAGAAAAAACACAGATCGTACAAATAGGCGGATGTTTCACATTATTTACTCTGATTAAAATAATATTTATACTGTGTTTTCTTACAAAACAAAAAAATCAAATACTTTAACATCCCTGCGTTAACTATGTATGTACAGTAACATTTGATTTCGTATGAGTTATTTATTAGAAATATTTAATAAAACTTTCCTTTCAACATTCAAAATGGGTTTCAGAATGTGTTAAAGTATATTAAAACTGCAAACTCTTCCCGTGAGCTCTGCTGTAGCACTACATGGCTGGTATTCATACAGCTCCTGTATGGAGAGCTGATTTCGGTACACAAGGCTTTTAGTGTTATTTATGATTGACAGCAGCACAATAACTGAGGAAAAAAAAAAGGTTTACTGCTTTTAACGCAGATTTGAGAGAGTTTAAAGAAAGTTAGACTATTGAGGCATAGTGCACTTGTATTTTTACTAGTTTAGTACCCAGGCCCAGAAAAATCCACGTTCCGACGGCCCAGGACAACCTAATTTTCATGCCGGGCAACCAAAACCAAGATTAATGAGGGCAACTTAATCTCAAGATGATGGTTGCCCTCAAGGGCAGCTAACAAAAACAGCAATTATTAGGGCCTGGTACCGGTTATTACCACCAATCACTGACAGAACTTTTTGATCTTTTGATCTTATATCGTATATGTTGTATAGGCCTACTGACGCATATCTATAGACTGCTACTTTGTATCACTCAGTCTAATCGGAAAAATCGAGAATCACAAAAAATAATCAAGAATGGAACTGAATTGGAAAAAGGTCTTCTTGTGACAGCCATATGAGTGAGTCACAGAATGTGGCTCAGGCCATCATTGGGGTGGTTTTTACAAGGTTTCCTCTGTTTCCCACTGTTCTTTGGCAAGAAGCAGTGTGAGTTGGACAATCTGTCATCATATAAGTGAAATACCCTTGCGTACACAATTAAACTCCAATCAAACAAATAAATTTATTTGTTTTGTACATATTTTAACAATATGTTTAAAATTGTTAAAAATAATGTTTTAAAGATAATCTGACTTATTTACAAAGTAACATGTAAACAATGTTATTTGGTTCAAAAATAATTCTGAATCATTTGGTTTACTGGGCATGTAAGGATAACAGTTTGAATTCCTGCTTTCATTTCTTGATTTGAATATATGTGAATAAGTAAGGAAGAATAAGAAGTGAACATTCTGTTGTCAAATAAGTGAATTGTCCTTGAGTGCAAACTTAAACCCTAATCATACAAATGAGCAAGACTTGAATGAGTGGTGTGACGATGATCAATTTCTCAAGATTAACAACCCCATGTCAAGGACGTGGGCAAACGGGTGTCCACTCCTCCTTTGGACACCCGGAATTGAATAGTTGCCTCATTTGGACACCCTGTTTAAAGAAACTAACATACAGGAGATTAGGAAACTGTCAAAAATTGGACAACTAGTTACTTAAAAAGTAAAGCAAAATTACCATTTTGAACACCATACTATTGATTTCTGGCTAAGCCCCTGTCCCATGCATTAACAGAAGTACAGTTTCACAAGACTGAGTAGTGGTGTTTGGACAAATACCAGTAGGGGAAATTCTAACTTTGATAGATTGTCAATGTGTTTTTAATCTGGTGACCTCAAGTCATTGATCAACATTTCAAATCCGGGTTTTGTACTTTAAGGAAATCTATTAGAGACATTCCTGTCATATTATGGCAAGAAGTATGAAGTACTTAAACCAGTGTTGCCAAGCAGCTTGTAAATACATGTAGTACACATACTCTCCACTTATTAGACCTTGTCAATACAGTGATTTGAAAGCACTGTGTACATTTCTTTCTAGCTTACCGTTTCTTGTCAATAGTCCAAAATAGCCCTAAAAGAAAGCTGTGACTTTCTAGACATTATCTAGGTTAACTTTGCTAACATTAGCAGAACAGTACTTTCAACCAGTTAATTGGGGTACAGAAATTGATCAGTGTTTTAAAATTAATTTACATTGAAAGACCAAGTTTTTTGAAATCCTGAAATGTTTCAAATAAATCTTTCCTTCACATGCAACAAACATAGACCAACTTTGGATAGTTTACATTACCGGTACTGCACAAATGTATACAAACAACTTAAGGTAAAATGTGAGACTTCTAAGAAAAAATGACAAAATACAAAAATGTGCTTAATTTTGTTCTTTATTTTTGGTAGCTGTAGTAGATTAACTTTTGTTTGTTGAAACAGTATATTTCATCTAGCTTAGAACAGTAGTATAGTCAGAATGTAGTCGTGGACAGTTGGCGAGGGGGTTTCCTCGTACCCTGGTGCTCTCACTCAAATCTGTGACACGAAACATATCTGTTTCTGATGTCTTTGTATTGCATTCTGTGCTTGGTCTGTCTGGGCATTGTTTATTGCAACTGATGTTGTCATGTCGATGGTGGTTTATTTCACCGAAATTCACCCATTGTGCTAGTACATGTAAATCATCATTTGAGTGGGATAACCTTAAGTACAGTGCTAAACCCAAATCAAACAAACAAATAAATCAAGGTAGTCTTGACAAGGCCTGTGGCCTTTCAAATGTATATAGAACTATATAGTCTATATAACAAGTGAGTGCCATAAAACAATTAAGATAATGTTTGATAATTTCATAAAAGTTAAGTTTGTTAACAACAGTATTCTTTTCAGGTGGCAACTAAATTTAACTTGTCTTGTATAAAATTATCAAACGGGTTCATAATATAAATTTGTTTATGACACTCATTTGTTTTCTACCCCTTTAAACATTTACTGATCTCACCATGCTTTGCATTCTTAGCTTTTTACCTTGTCTGTAAAATACCCTTTTAAATACAGCGCTTTACTTCAATCAAACAAACAACATACATTATCTTTGTCCAGTTATGCCAATTAACTATTCCTTTACCCTTTGGGCAGGCACAACAACATATCTGTCATATAAACATAAAAAGGTATCAAATAAATAGTACCTCAAGTTCAACTTAACGAACGCGGGTGGTTTGACATTGTAATGTCTATGTATTGTCCTGTTAGTGTCTTTATTTGTCCGATGATGTTTTTGTTTGTTGCCAGCGGTATCAGGGGTGGTCTCCTTCGCCCATTGGTCTGGCATACCGTCATGTGAGTGAAATAACCTTCAATACGGTGCTAAACACCAATCAAACAAAGAAATCAACTAGACAAACCAATTCCAAAACTTGTGTTTGTATAGTAAAAAAAGGGAAAATTGATCTGATAAAATCAGTACTAGCTATGTGTTTATGATCACTGCTTCTGCTCAAAAGTTCTCTGTATTGAATCTAAGGTTAATATTGGCAGCAGTTAAGTATCTTCCTCAAGGTGTATTGGATGTTTGTACAGAGGAACAAGGGAAGCTACATGTCTGAACAAAGTGGAGTTACAATGACTAACAGAAAAGGGAAGTGCTTAATGTCATCCAAGAAGAAAAGGTAATTGCCTGACATGCTTGAAAGGACTGCCTGTTAATATCAGTCCTGAACTTTGAACTGTGTGCCTGTGTAAAAGGTTTTGATGAGTGCCTTTTATCAAGAGATTTGTAAAGTGGACTTGTTTGTCACTCTGTGTATGCAGATGTCTTTGAAGTTACACACACAAGGCTTTTTGGGAAATCAAGGCATGTGACAGTTTGTTTTGACTTTCTCTGCATTCAGGTCAATGTTTCAGTTGGATTAAGAGTTCTGCATACAAGATATTTGTTATAGGCTTTTGCTAGTAAATTTGGTACTGGAACTCTGGAAGCTAGTGTTTGATGTTTGTTTTACATTTTAACTATCTTAAAGTGTCTAGTTCTATTGAATGAATCAAATATTTTAAAACTGCCTGAGTCCAGGTAGTGTCTGAAAACTATGGAATGAGAGCAGACTTGTTTTGGAGCATTTGTTTTTTGTTTAAAACGAGAACTTTGAGTACGGTATGATATACTGTTAGTTATGGTGATAAACTAGACTGTTTAGACACTGATTTGGTTTGACTGTATCATTCAGTATTAGAAGTTAACCATGTTTACACCACCTCTATGTTTATGGAATTGAGACAACCCATGATAAGTGATTATATTGATTTGTGTGATCAGCAAGGACGTTAGTGTCAGAGTCAGACTAAGTGGTAATCACAAAATTTGT
>JARDVA010000016.1:33781-45886 GCA_030265315.1 Mopalia swanii
CAGAAAGGTTTCATTGCTGCCATCTTACAAATATTAAATAAGTTTCAAACTACTTGTCAGCATAAATGTATATCCACACATGGTTAAACAGGGGAGGTAACTAAACATCCCTGCTCACACTGTCCACTAGCACATGAGATCATAAATATTAATAATGTAGATAAGGTAAAAATGAAAATTGCATTTGTATACTGAATACTAAAGATAAATAATTTTCTAACTATTTAATACAGTTCTTAAGCTTAAAATTTATCTTAAACAGTGTTGTTTAGATTAATAAAAATAAGATCTTAATTAACAGGCAATTTTGAGCAATACACCAACTGGACCAAGAGTATAATTAATGGGTATTTTTTTGTGAGTATAAGGAATTCAAAACAAGAATCTTAAAAATATGATAGATATGTTAAAGGAGGCTATTCCTCTTACCAAAATGAAACAATCTATTAAACAACGCTTGAAGGGGTTAACAGACAAAACTCCTTAAAGAAGTCATCACTAAATGATAAAATTTAAAATCATTTTACAACTCAGCCCTCCCTCTTCACTGTATATGTAATAATGCTAAGAGCTTGACAGGTGTATCACAATCTAATATACCTAATTAAAATCTAAATGTAGGTCTGGCTGGCTAATTCAACCGTGACAATCTGTGCGTACTGTATTCTAGCTTCTAGAGAATTCATGATGGGATCCCCTAAGCTTTATAGCGTGCCTTTGTCTGTAATATCATAACAAACTTGTAAGTAAAACAATGAGAATTTGAATTATCACATTGGGACATTAATCACAATAGTATCTTCTTTTTCTATTTAAAGAATGTCAATGTTACATAACTAATGACAATTTTTAATCTGCAAACATAGATTTAAAAAAAGAAACCTCGAACCGAAATTAAAATTTAGAGCAACTCAAAATTCACACTGAAATAGCTTTGTAATCTTGCTTTATTGTCCATAATCCGGACTTAATAAAATATGTTGTTGTTAATTTTGTTGTTCGATTGTCGCTAAATGTTATACTACATTCTAGAAAAGAGATCATTCTTTTGTTAAGAATTTGTCTCAAAGGTAACGGCACACCATTTAGGTTAAGAATATTAAAATGCTGTTGTAGTTATAAATTGACGCCAATGTTAAGGAACTGCCTTTTAAAAGCAAAAGAAAATTTTAATTGACCGGCTGTTACTGTATAAAGATAAAATATAATTTTGTGTGTGGTTATCTGCCAGTTAAAGTATTTTGATTGAATTGCTTTGAGGGAATCCCTGTTTTAAGAAACTTCAACATGCAGGAGATAGGAAAACTGTTCAAGTTGGAGCCCAAGTTACTTAAAAACTGAAGCAAAATGACCATTTGGGACACGATACTTTGGATTTCTGGCTGAGCCCCTGCAGTGAAGCAAACTGTGTGCCATGGAGTGGGCACTCTGTTTATTCACACCTTACATTGTGACATTACAAGACTTGCCCAAATATGTCAATAAGCTAACAAATATTCTCTCAGGTGAAGACTTTTTCATTTTTATTTAAAACATGTTAATAGTAATGTTATTTTATTGTACAATACATTTTTAGAAATTAATATTTTTACCTGAATTTGCATGGATTGTTGTAGCCTAGCATATTTGACTTGTATGACCGCAGTGTAATCTTACTCGAAGGTAGTCTAACTATAACTGCCACATAATAAAACCATGCAATGTTTGTAATGAAATGTCTCCAGTGCTAATATAGAAAGCTCAGAACATACTGTCCTAGGTAGAGGGTCCTTCATATTAGATTGGATTGGAGGATTGGGGTTTAATGTCATACTTAAGGTTATTTCGATCATGTGATGTTGTGCCAGACCAACAGGTGAAGGTACCCAGCCTCTACACAAATGGCAATAAACAATGACAAGCTAGGCTATCACATAATGCTATAGAAGCTCATCACAAACAGATCAGCTTTCTGTTGACCTGTAGCCCTGAGAGCACCACGGCAATAAGAAGTGCCCTCCAACTAGCTAGCCTTTTGTTAGACTTGTTAATTTGATTAGGGTATAATGTGATTCTCAAGGGTATTTCACTTACATGATAAGGCATTGTCCAGGCCTAACTTAAATATGAAGGAAAACTGATAAGTTTTAAAAAAAAACATATCTGTGATTGGCGAGCCTCATGGTGACTGTGAATCACTCATACCCGAGGTCAACATACACAGACTCGAAACCTTGAGCAGTACATCGAAGTAGGTTGAGTATGCAGAAACACTAACTACTAAACCGTGGGACCCCTTTTATTTACGCGTCATATTTCTAACACGGAACAAATTATGTATATTGGCTTCTAGTTTAAATTTTCCCCTCAAAATCTTATTATTATTTGGATATTAAATCAAATTTCTGTGTTAAAAATTCAGTGGTCACAGTGTATGAACTGTTTGCATGCTGGAGATCCATGTCAGAATAGACATTTACACATTGGATCAATACCTAACTACATGTAGCCATTGGAATCTATTATATATGTGGTCATTCATATATTTCATTACTGTATTTTTGTATGGGGAGATAAATTATTGACAAAGTTTTACACAAATAATAAAACCTTAATCCTCACTAAATATCTACTAAATCGACTTAATTTGTTAAATGCTGTTAAATAGTGTTTATGGCTGCCTCCTTTGCCACTATGGACATAAAATATAAGCGTACAGTCCCAAAGAAATTAAATATCTCCAAAAAGAAGCCCATGATATAGTAGTTAAAACAGTAAAAACAAACGATTTTGAATTGGTACAAAAACCTTGATATTTGTCTACACATTTGTAACATAAAGTACCAGTTAATGCCATGATAATCTGAGGATGGACTGTTTCGCTGTGTACTGGAAAAGGCTTCACTGTCCAGCTTAGCTCAATCTGATTTAGTAGTTTAATCTTGATGGAGCCGTTCCTGTCTTAACTTTCGACTTTCTTAAAACATATAACATTAGCTTGTGCTTACAAGATTGATGTTCACAAATGAAAAGAATAAGAAATGTAAAACGGAACGGCAGTCCATTTAGACTGTAGCAGTCAGTTGAAACATTGCAAGGTACCCGATTCAAGGGTTTTCGTTCCTAGAGTCTAATATACGATAGTTTCATTAGGGCTTACCTAAAGCTATATTTAAGATTATTTCACTCATATGGTGGTATTCCAGCCAAATAGGTAAGAAACCAACCCACTCTTCACCTCACTATCAACAAACAACAAGACAGGATAATCACAAGGCTAAATGAAGCGACCCCAACAGTTCAGTTTGGAGTTACCCCTTAGCTCAAGATAGCTCTCTACTAACACTACCCTCTTTACAAAAACTAGGGGGTGAAAGTATCAAGTCAATAGTTCTCAGAACATAAATAAAATAAAGTAAGAGCTTATTTTGTCCCTACATATCTGTTGTGCAGGGAGATTCTGAGGTTTCTCCATCCTGGAGTTATAAGGAAGTCCAGCAGTTAAATACTGAACTGATCCTGGCAAACACAGACAGCTATGTACAGTATAGGCCAACCACAACACTGTCCTTTAATACAACTACAACACATCATACAGGATACCCACATTAGGGATATTTGCTACATAATATTTACTTTGATTTTAGAAAGAACAAACTTACTATCATAAATGACAACTTCTTACAAATACTGGATTTAAACAGTACATGGAGTTTTGGGTATATATTTCAGGCTAGACAAATAAGTATACCGGTAATGTTAAATAATAACACATCTTTTCATGAATAAAACTAGTTCTGTTTAATATTAAAAATGTTACATTATGAAAATTATTTGCCTCAACTCCCTGTACATTGTACAAATGTTAAAAGGAACGAATTGACGACTGGAACAGATAGTAAAAATTTAAGCAAGAGTATCAACATAAAACTATTTTTTTTCCTGTACTGAAAACCAGATAGAGAAATTTTTTGATTAACTGGACAACCATGAATGAATATCTCAGTAATTTAACAATCGCATCCTCAAGATATTTGTATCAAATGACTGTAGTACAATGTATCTGTGCAGAGACAACAATCATGAAAACCAATTATAAGCTAGAAAGAAACACTTTAGGATAGAAAACATTATAAAGACAGACAAACATTGAATGACAATATTTCACATAGCTGGCAAATACAATGTGAACAGTTTTGTTTCACTCAACCTATCCCGACTACATGTTGTACTATGAACGTTTCAACAATCAAAGTTCAACATTTAGAGAGGGACTTCACTGGGATCTCATTTCCAACAGACTAAACCTACCACAGAAACAATACTGTTCTGGTAATGATGATCTGAAAATGAAATTTCTCCACAAGAGTCAACAACTTAAAATAAAGTTTAAATGTAAAAGAAAATTTGAAAAAGAATGATAAATGAAAAAGGTCATGAGTGAAGACTGAATTAAAAAAAACAAAAAAGTTGAATAAGATAATTAAATTTTAAAAAAAGTTAACCACAGATGTGAAAGAAAAAAAGTGGCTTACAAAGGGCTACAGCTGGACAACAAAAACCCACAGCTTACTTGTGTGTTCCCATGGAAACAGTGCTATTAACAAACAGGTTAATTGAGGTGTGCTGAGCGACTGGAGCCATTCCTTGGTCACTCAGGCTCTCAACATACAAAGGCTTGAGCATAGGGCAGAGTTAACAATAAGTCTTACTCTGCCAGGTAAATTACACCTTGGAAATTACCTAGAGACTGGCAGTGTGTCCTCTCTGCTTCAACTGCCAGCATACACTCTACACACCTCCTATACTGACTGAGTGGGGAACAGAGAGCGCCAGTCTAGGCCAGGCCTTTGTTAGCTCAATATTCACAGCATATACATGTGGCTAGTAGATCCATACAGCCTGACTCGGCCAACCAACCAGGCTTGGCTATATGTTCAGCTCACTCTATACCACTAACCTGTACAGCTATATATAGCCCAAGCTCTGAGTCAACTACTTAACAGCTCAAACACAACTCCCTTTATATTTCCTGCTATATTCAACTAAACAGATTTCTCATTAAAACATTTTAAAAATAAAATTTAAACTAGAAATAACAATTATAAAAAGTTTAGAATTTTCTTGAAAATAAAATAAAAAGCTTATTCGGACTTAAAAGTTAATTTGACGCAAGAAAAAAAGTAAGATTTGGGGTGTATGGGGCTATGTACATTAAATAACAAAGAACTGGCAGTCTCAATATACTCTGTCTTCACTGAACCCAGCCTAGATTTTCTCCACATTGCCCTTCATACGGCTTAGGCACACAAGCCAACAGCCAGCCCTACACATAATAGAGGCCTAAAATATCCTAGGTCACAGAGCTTGCAACAGGATCTGTTAACTTGGTTGACTACTTCTACATGTATATAGGCTGAGTGCTGGCAGCCACATATATATATACGGCCCAGCTTAATGTATAGCTCTAGCGTTAACGGTTAATATAAGCAGTCTGAAGGCAAGACTAGTTTTTCCAGTATACAGAGTCTACACGTTATATAGCCTTATGAAAGTCATTCTTTTGCTCTCTCAAACACACATTCCCACTCAAACTAAGGACTTAAGAAATTTGCCTTGTCTCCCCTTATCCTGCCTAGGGCTTCCCCAAGCTGGCACTTTCCAAATATTGTTAATTGGATCCCCCTTCACCAGATGCTGTTTCTGGAGGCAAATAGACTGGTCCAATTTACATACACAAGCCGGGCCAGGGCTGAATAAGCAATAAGGGCAGATAAAACGCACCCATTTATCAGAGGTTGTCAGGCAGGCTGAGATAGAAGGATTGGCTTCCCCAAAGAAAATGAGACCTTCCTAGAGGATTTATTAGTTAGAAGGCTTTGAGTCAGCATTGCATTAGGAGGTGGCAGTCTCCTCGGAAACTCTCTGCCAGCCTGCCATTGAGAAGGAAAACCCCCTCAGCCCTATCACACATCAATACAACATTTGTGCCAGTGGATTTGCTTGCCTGGCCACACATTGTTCCCTGCTTCTACTCACACTCCATCTATAATGCTTTATTTATGAGAGGTTTACTATTTGCATAAAGTAGTCCCGGCAGAGGCTAATGGCAAGCTTCAAAAGGCCTCCAAGTGGAACAAGATAAACCTCTGCCCATTTCCACAGTGACTGCCTCTAACAACCAAACCATTTTCTATTTCTGAAGGAAGCCCGAGATGTGGACTATGTTCTTGCCTTGCTGAGTAATTTGAGTTAGAATTTTGCTTTCCTCTCAGTGAGTGCTAGGGGCCTCTAATTATGCCAGCTATCTGGGGAGAGCCATCACTCGACATGAGGAACTGGGCCCAGCTTTGATCCCTCCTCTACTGGCCTCTAGAAAAATCAATACACTGCCACAAATTACCCAGTATCGTCTGCTAGGCAGCGGCAGCTTGCTATCGCTCAAAACAAGCTCGGCTCCAGCACGCTGGCGGAAACGCACCACTATCTTTCCAGAGAGCCAGATGCAATGAGGAGCCAACCAATAAGCAAGGTAGCCAGAATACAAGTAATGAAAATGCATGGTTGAATCTGCCGCCCTTCACCGAGAAATGTAATGCTGCAGACAGCTGTCTAATATTGTTCCAATCTCCACCATTCAAAAACACTAATTGCACACTCATACAGCCATCTTCCCTATCGGTTTATTGGCCCGAATAGAAGCCAGTTTGAATTGGATTAACAAGCACGCTCAGTGATAAATCAGAAAAAATTACAAGATTTTAACAAGAGAATATAATTGCAATAAGTTGCACATTAGTGTAATGAACTTAATTTGAAGTCAGGAAAGTAAATACAATTTTTTTTTAAATTGATTTAATTAAGCTAAAAAAAATAAACCTTTCTTTAAACAAGATTAACTGTTATCAATGATTTATTTTATAAAACTTAATAGTAGTAGCCCAAATTCACCACAATTCTCTAGTTTATTTCAGGATATGACGAGCTTCATGCACATTAGACAAATATTTTGTGTTTTTTTGATCTTGACGAGATCTCAACATCTGAACACAATGTCCACAAATATAACAATGTGATAGCACCAATAGATTCACTGATAAAACTTATGAAATATTTTGTTATTTCTTAGTACACACCATTTTTCTAATACATCAAAATCAATGAACAATTGATTATGTACCTCACAAAACCTATCTAGAACCTCACACAGCTAACACATATTTTCAAAGAAAAATGTTTCATTGTAATTTATCTCATAGTGAAGCTGTATGGTTTAGATCTAAGGTTATAGATCTATTTGTTTCACCTATATTTTATTTGTGATATTCTTAGCAATGTATTTTGGCATCAAAATAACATTTGATTTTGTTTTATAACAGGATTTATTTTTCTAAAATGTGGTATTCAATCAAAATGGGACTACGGGTATTGACTGGTCATGTATGATGAGATTAATGCTGTATGTACATTACAAGTAGTTATAACCATTTGTTATTGTAAGGACTACTTTTTTTAATACAGAAATAAGAAAGTTTAAATTGTACGAGTGACATCGTGGGAGACAATGTTATTTTGATTGTTTATTTCCCAACAATAAACTTTAATTTGGTTGTGTATAATATCTCCTTTTTATTTTAATCCATTAATTACATTAATTAATATATTGATTATCTTGTCTGCATTTTTTTTTTTGTAGACTAATACAACAACAACAAACATGATCAGTCATTAGATTTCTTGCTATTATGTTTTAAAGACAGGTATTGGCTTATAATAGTATAAGAATTATTTAGCATAAATGCAATACCGTTTTCTGGTAAGATAACATTGGTATTTGCTGATATTTTGACATATGGTCATCATTTGTCAACACTATAGGCCTATCTACACATCCACTTGTGAAATTCTAAATTTATCCTGTACAAATCAAGGTGTCCTGTGGCTTAGTATTGCTTGGAAGTTAACATTGTTGATCACAAAAGAATCAAAACTGATGTTATTCACAACATAATCAGTAGTATTATAAACAAGTATCTAGAGATGCATATAGAATCATAGACCTCTACCCTGGTAAATTATGATGTGTACAAATTCTATTTAAAAAAAGTATTCCCTGACAACTACATGGATGTGCATTTTCTTCTCTTAAAAAATTCTTTTTAACTATTGTCTGTTCTTTATAAGTGTTTTCTCAGTTTATTAATAAAATGCCACTGACCTGTGGTGATTATATATAGTATCTTTCCTGTTATTTTCGCCGTCAAGACTGAAGACTAGCGTATTTGAATATCTACTTTTTGTGTATTATTTCACATGTTTGACACATAATATTGGTGTATCCAGCTTGAATTATGTGTACAACATACTCCAAAATACCCAAGGTATGGAATCGAAAAAAAATATATAAAAATTCCACTATACTTTAAATGGTATACTAATATTATTGAATAAATGAAGTGAGAAAAATTTGTTTGCCTCCACCGTGATTCGAACCCAGGACCTTGGGGTTACAGGCCCAACACTCAACTGATCATAAGTATATGTGTACAAATGTATTTACTTTCATAACAAACTGATTTCATTTTCTAAACAGATAAATTTGCTTTATTTTCAAAAGCTGGATTAATTCTCGATACAAATAGAGCTAAATTGAATTAAATTTGAAGTTTTAACTTCAAAGCGTGTAATTGTTTTTATTGCTTTATATAAATATTAGAGCACATGTACTGCAGTGAAGGCAAAGCGCACTTAGATTTTAAAGCAGTTTCTTGGTTACATGTCGCAATGGATTATGGGCAAGTTTGTTTTTCTTTTTTTCTCCCCATGGGGAATGGTAATGGAGAGTGTAGCGTGTGAGGCTGTACATCTCAGTCACAGTGCTGGGCGGCAGTCAATTCTCCTCACAGCCAGCTAGGCAGATAGAATGGAACGAGGAGCAGAGGCCAGCTCTACAAATCAATGAGATCAATCCAGAGGTAACAGTTCTGTGTCAAGCCAGGGTTATCCCCCTTTGTCCAGCTCACTACACAGTTAATGATTTCACACAGGAAACCCCTCTCCTGAGTTACAGCACACAGAGAAAATACCTACGCAGCTCACGGGCCAGGGGAGATAATGCTCAGATAAACAATACAAAAAGACAAGGAAATAGCTGCTCATAATCTTGTACAGTATGTCAGATACTCAAATTAAAACTGTGCACATTCAGCTCATATCTGCAGGCTCTTCTCAGAAAATGACAAAATTGTTTACTCATACATGTCTTTCCCACTGACAGTTTATCTTTAATAACTTCAATAGGCCAGAAAATAAACTGGTCACTAAAAACCACAACTAAGGATTTTAAAGAAAACTTTGTCAACCCTGCAATTTAATCATTGTTATTCAGTTTTTGGTGTAGTATAATACTATTTTAAAGAAGAGATTAAAGGATACGCGAGAACTATTTTTAATATTAGATGATCTGACTGTTGTTTTACAACAAATTTTAGGGTTCAGAAAAAAACATATTAAATTTGTTAAAAAAGCATACATGTTTTGTAACTTAAACTTGACCACTTTTCATTTCCACCACATTATCTGTATTTTCAGTTATGAACTGGAAATTTAAACCAAATTGAAATCCCATATATTCTTTGTATGTACAGCTAATTGACTTGCAATGTTAGGTTGATTGTCTTCATAAGTTAATAAACAGGCAAAAGTAACAGTTGAAATGTTCATATAAATATTAATGGTCCTTGTTGAATAAACAGAAATTGAAAAAACAAAATCTATGAATTACATGTAAGTGTGTTCTGTAGCAGTAAAGATCTCTGCGAATATGTATAAAAAGAATCTTTTCTTCAGAAACAATATCAGACATCTTATTCAAATTCAAAACGTTTAGTCAAAAAAGTACAATAGTTGTAATATTATTGAAGCATTACAAAACGGATCTTTGAGTTGTTTACGTGTAACTAAAGAGAGTAGAGTCCTACCAGAGAGAGTGAGTTTGAATAACTTCATTAAACTGTTCCTATTCTTACATGAGCATCTAACAGACCGTGACCAGGAGTAGAGTAGCCTGCCTATAATAGGTCTAGAGATCCTTCTAACTTAGCTATTCTACAGCTGCCTCTTCGTTTTAACAACACACGGCTTCATAAAAACACCGCTAATCAAGCATTCAAATGAGAGCACTGCATTATCTAACTCATCAAAGCCACATCTCAAACTGAGGAACCCAGAGAATGCTGTAAAAGGGTAATAAATGGGGAGAGATCAGAACAAAAGAAAATGTTTTGTAGAGCTTAAAAATCATGAGAGAAAAATATTCGAGATAAAATATAGTAAAGTATAATGTATCAGCTTTGAATGGAGGCCACATGTTTTAGTCAAACTAGAAGAAATCTGTTTAACAAAGAGATATTTGCTATTTCTAACTGCGTATCAGCATCATCCATATACATAAGCCTTTATACTGTGTAAGTGTATACGTATGGCTGAGCGAGATAGGGCTAGAAGCCTTCAGGCTAGAAATGCAAATGGCCTCAGTTGGCTGGTTAGAGCGTAGTGTTGTACAGAGCTGGGTTGTGTGGGTTAAGCGAGTGCATATCTCCACTGGTTGAGAGTGTAAAAACTAACCAGCTTGATTCACAAGGCTTTATTAGATCAACAGGTGTCGGAAGACTTTCCTTTAGCATTAAATAGACTCACATAATATAAGACAATACAGTCCCGGTAATTAACAACAGCTCTTTCTTTTACAGAAAGAAAGCGACTTAATAAATATGTAATCGACACGTTTATAAATATAACAAATATTAGGTATTTCTAAATAATAATAAGACAATGCGATGGGTAATTACATACATTCTCTTCTTTACACAAATACTTATTAATATACTTCTTATTACAAGAGATATGTATAAATAGGATGGATCTATAATCAGACATCGCCAGGGCGGGAATCTATCAGTCAGACTGAATTTATAGGAAAATAAAGTAGAAAATCTCTATAATTATCAATTATTGTATAATTATCCGTGGGGCGAGATGGACAACAAAAGGGTCATAGGTTTGAACAAAATGAGAACGAAAAAAAAAAACAAACACAAAAAACAAAACAATACATGACATTACTTGATAGAAGATTTTTTGTAGACAGTGGTTGTATAACAGGACATGATCAACCTTCTATATGTTAATTTGATTGGACAATTGAACATTTATAAGACATTTTTATAACTTATACAATGAGGATGATTAAAAAAAAATTGATTTTTTTTTTAAAAGAATGATTTAAATGTGAAGTAATTTCAGACACAAAACAATACTGTTTAGTGTTTACAGCATCATAATTATTGATACATGTACCAATAATCTTTGGAAAAAAAATAAAGAACTCGACAGTAGACCTGGTACTAGATGAAATTGTTAATTTTACAATACACGATTCACAATGGACTAGTTTACTATTTGCATAAGGAACTATTTGTAGTTTTTTGATTGGGCATTAACGCCATACTTAGGGTTACTATTTGTAGGCAAATTCTATAGGACTTGCTCAACAGTAAAGGGCCACTGAACAATCAGACCATTGTCTCCCCTTTGTGACGAGCATCAATCAATCAATCAATGATGGGAAACTAAAATTATGACATTATAACAGCAGATTGTCAGTGACATCAATTTGCCAGCTAACGTTGTCATGTGGCACCTACATGTATTGTTTGTTTGTTTGATTGAATGGAGTTTAATGAGAACTCTAGGGCATTTCACATATATGACAACGGATGGTCCATTTCACACGGTTCTTTGTTAAAAAACAGTGGAAAAACCAAGAGGAAACCTAGAACAAACCAATCCCCTGACCTTGCCAGCTGCATCGTGGGACTTGTTTATACACTAGGGCCCGTATTCATAAAGCTACTTAAGGATTTCTTAAAGTTAAGAAATATTTAGCCAAAATTCAGCCTTTCATCTTCAAGTGAAAAAAAAGATTATATTTGAAACAAGAAGTTTCTTTTTTTTAAATTTCACTATAATCTAGAGATTAAAGGCCCCCTAACCGTGGGGTGACTTAATTTTGGCTCCTAAACAAAAATCGGCGAGTTTCTGTATTTTTCACGGTTAGACAAAGTT
>JARDVA010000018.1:21039-33244 GCA_030265315.1 Mopalia swanii
TAATATTTTGTTTTACTTAAATGATTTTATATTTTGATTCACTGAACTGGTGAATAACAGCAACGAGGAACAAAAATAAGCGAATATTAAAAACTTATGTAGGAATATTATCAAACTATGACAAATTCTCAATAATAATAAAAGATAGTTGAGGCGATTTTTTATTTTTATTTTTTATTAAATGATTTTATAATTTGATTCACTGAACTGGTATATCGACCAGTACCCAGCAAAGATTTTGAAAATAGTCAACATGTTTTAAACCGTTAGAAAAAGCTATAGCTTAAAAAATTGTTGAGAATCAATAGAAAAAACTTCAAAACGTGTATTGTGCATTTAATGCATTGAGGTTGCGAACAGTGAAAAACAAAAAACTCATCAGTCTGGAATATATATTATAACAGCAATTGTTCTATGTCATTAATTGCCGCTAAATCTACAATGTCTAGGGGGTGAGCAATATACTCATACATACCGAGACGTCTGGCGTCTGTGGGACGTAAAAATAGACTGCGGTGGGGGTGAATACCGTAGATATTTCTGACTGTTTCAACTCTTACCAACATTGCAATGGTCTGAGGACGGAAGAAATGTCCTCAACAAACAAGAAAAACAATCATCTGTCCCTCGTTAGAAAATATTAAAGAAATGTTTACTTAACGGATGGTTTGTATTTTGTATTTTACGAAATACGAAAGCTGAATTTTTCAAATAACATATATTTGTAAGTATGAATATATATCAAAGTCCTTACTTTTTAAAAAATTATATAGTTCGAGTTTAGAGAAAAATAAATGAATAATATAAAGTTTTACCTGGCTTTCAACAGATCTTAAATATATATATATATAATTTTAAAATTTTCACCTTTAAGTCGTCCTCTGTGTGTGGATCAAAGGCCACTCTAAGATACAACCCAGACAATTTTTATGGGCCTGTCAATCGTCTAGCTGTTAAACACGCCTCTTGAAAGAGATGATCCATTTGAATGTATTAACACGCCTTTCCCTTTACATATACGGTCATGCCCCGCCCTTAACAGTCCTACATTAAAAACCCATTTCCAACCAGAGCACAAGGTCGAAACCTTTCTGAACTGTATTTGCAGAAACTTAATCATGTGATCTAGGTCTCGAACTGTATTTGCAGAAACTTAATCACGTGATCTAGTTTTAAAAATCTAACGGAAATACAACTTATTTGAATTCAACTGATACGAAAAAGAGTTTCTCAAATCGGGCTTTTAAGTGAGTATTTTAGTTTAATTTCCTGATCTATATGCTGGTATATTCGTTTAAGCATATTTGATATACAAGCTGTAAATTTTATTTTATTTATTGTTTTGTATTATTGTAATACGCTTCATGTATACTACACTTATTTTAAATGTATTTTAGGGATAAATTAGAAAATTCGACAATTAACAACGATTAATCTTAAGCTTGGCCGGTACAAGTCTAAATAACATATATTAGGCTTTACTCTTCATAAAATACCTTGCAAATTTATATAAATCGTAATATTAAATGCAAACAAATTGATTTGCAAATATTGTTAAGTCTTCTTTTTTTTTTCTTTTTTTGCCCCTCTTTCGTTTTTTTCTTTAATGCATGATAATTCATGGAAAAACATGATCAATTGGAGGAATTTGGATGTACGATGTGGTTCACAACGGGAGATGGGGTAAGCAACATTTTAAAATAGTCACTTTGTAGAATTTTGAATTAATATAGTAGTTGAACACGAGTTCACTTTGAGAGCTAATTTTTTTTCTCGCGTTATTTGATTGCACAACGACATTGCAGTACTGTTTGGGGGGTGTTTTTTTTAATTTTTGTTTTTAATTATTATTTATTTTTTTCTGTTCTTCATAAAATGCATATACATTTTATGAAGAAACCCTTAATGTTTGGTCCATTTTTGGGGCAAACGATGTGACCATTATTTATAACAGAAAAACATTGGCACAATTGTATTCCGCAAAATACATAAGGAAACATATTCCACAAATGAATGAAGACTAAGAATCAATTATTGATTTGATCTGAAAAAAAAAAATGAAAAAAGTACTTATGTGGCAAATATAAGTTCTTTACATACAGTTTAATATTTACAAGCAGGCTTCAACGCCACCTAACACCAGTGGCTTTTTATGTTTCATTATTATAGTTTTATGTTAACAACAACATTCTCCCCATCATTTTGGTGGCGGTGATGGAAAATATCAATATTGTTTTCAAGCTCTACACGTTTGAAATTTTACGTCATCTTTCCAAAATCCAAATGTCGTTGAAGTTATAATATCACTTGCAACTGCTGGACAAGGTGCCATTCAGTCAAAACAATGTCGTAAAGTTCATTATTTTATTAACATGTTCATGCAGTTTGGCTTATCCTGGAATTATTAAAGTAACAAATGCTTTAAAGATGTACGTTTATAGTGACGTCACCTCTAAATTCGTCTGTTTCGCTGTGACTTTTGTTTGAAAATAAATTGTAAAATTTGTTTAATGTGTGTGTGCACCCGCCTACCCTTCAGGAATGTTATGGTCAGTTGGTGGGGTTTATTGAGAACGATTCAATCGATTTACTATATTAGATCGGGACTGTAAATACATCGAAATATCTTGTTGTTTACCATTTCCTGATGTCAGCTTAGGCAATGTAGATAATAGCAGACATCCACTGGGGTATGGTCTATGAAACTGGAATCTTTTTTGGAAATACGAAGCTGACTGGGCATAATAATTAGACGAAATTGATTAATGCAAATATATTATCTCCATCTACAATACTTACCGTACGTACTACGTATTAAATAAATCTGACAATTGAAAAAGTTGTATAAAGAGTCGTATGGACATATTCAGATATGTATTTTTTCCTGTGGCCGTTCTGTCGTGACCTTCTGTAGGTCAGTCGTGTATAGCGCTAGCACTGCTAGCCAGGGACCCGAGTTTGATTAATAAAAAAACATAATGTTGTGCATGCCTTGGTGTCAGCATATATAGTATTTTATATTTTTCTTATATAATACTACTGTAACGAGCAAATTGGTACTTTATAAAAAAAATTGGACGGATGCTACAAATTAAATGCATACTTTGTATAATCGATGTACCTACGTGACCTTGAATATATAAAAAGCATAAGGTAAGATAATGGCATAATATTCTTCTTCCTTTTAGCTATAGATAATATACCAATATTTGTTAGATTATACCGATATTATTGGATAAAATTTGGTTTTATATTATGTAGTAACGTGAAAAGTCAATGATTGACAAAGAAACCCAGCTTGTTGTAAAGTTAGGTTTTGACTGGGCTTTTGGGGGGTCATACGCTACAATTGACTTGTTTTAAAGGTGTTGTATATGTTCTACAAATACTATTTTAGTAACTACAGTCAGGTAAAGATTGTTTAAAAGGATGGTTAATGATGTATTAGAATATATGGATTACCTGGCTATTTATACTTTAATGGCTAACTTATCGCTAACAATTTTTTATTTATTTCTTTTTCTTTTTTTACCAATTCCGTTTTTTGTCTTTTTTTAAACATGTAGAAATTTATAAGTGTTATTGTTATAGGCCGTTTACTAACGTGCCCATGTTTTCCCTGGCCTGTTTTTCGTCTGCCTGTACGGCGGGATACAAAGCCATCGAAGCCATGTGATCTAAGAAAATTAGGTCACCGTGAGATTGATAAATAGCATTGCTCACAAACCAGTTCATGAAGATCGCTTATCATAAAATTATGGAAGTGAAGAATGTTGACATGAACAATTATTTACATATTTATTTACAGATGATATGCAGACCGTCAATCTAAGTATGAAAATTATAGTGCACATTGATTTATGAAGAAATATGTTTAATGCTTTTTGTAGTTGTTAAGCGTCCAATTATAAAATTTCGCGCATGCGATATGTTTAACAATTAAAATAGGCATACACATATGATATGTATTCTTCAACAGAAGAAAGTACATTTCATGACATTGAAATATTTTAATTGCAATTTCAAACCAGTATGTAAATGTCACAAAGACAATGTTTTCACTGCTTTTATTTTGTTGGTTTCACTTCTTAAATCTGTTTACAAATGTACAATTTCAGCATTTGCCTAAATATATATAATTTCCTCAAATGTGTAAACAAAAACCACTATTGACGGAATTTTGTTTTTATTTAGCATTTTTCATGTAAACATGTTTTAATAATTAAAAAATAATTTAAAACGATATAAGGATTTTAAAAAAAAAGAAATAAAAATAATCAAATTTCTATCAAGTACAGATTAACCGCATTAAAGTTAAAGCAGTCCATTTGTAAAACAATTTGTCGTACTTTTTACCAGACTAGAATGGTGTAAAAACAATGTTTCATTATGATGCCGATTCAGGGTGCCTTGGTTGCCATGTTTATCGAACTTGGCACTAATTAAGGATAAACTAAGGACATTCAAGTAAAATGTAGTAAAATGTAGCAATATGCATATTTTTTATATTTCACATTTGCATTAAACATAGATATCAAGGCTGCACTAGGGTTGATTTTAAAACTTAGCTCCCAACGTGCTAGATGATGTCCTTGACAGCGGCCATTTTGGGTTAATTCAACGCAAGTACTCATGCCTTTGAAACAGATACGTTGATGCTATCATTATGGGAACACTGCATTCCTATTTTAAAAAACTGTTTGAATTCTGGAAATGGGTTTTCACGTATGTGGCATATTATTTATTGTCCCTTGCTTTATATTAAAAACGGTTACTCAAACTCTTTAGAAAAATATTTATATAAACAACACTTGGGGATAATTCATTGCTTTTTTCAAAAATAATTTCTAAGTTATTGTTAAAGGCAAAACTCTATTCATTCCTACAGTTTCTAAAATCAACTCAACTATATTATTTAGGTGGATATTCTAATGTAAGTGCATTGAAATTTAAATGATAATTTTTGTGTGTTTATGGGTGTGTTTGTGTTTGGGGAGAGGGGGGGGGGGGGGTAAGTCCAGCTTTATCTTTAAAGGTCAACAACATTGAAAAAGTGCATAAGAGATAAGAGAGAAAAGACAGCTTCAACCATGGTTATATGGTTATCTATATTTATTGTGGGTAGGTGCGATAACATATCTTCAAACCATCAGAGGTACAGAGCATAAAAGGCTGGTCAGTAACCTAAAGTTTTATTCAAAGTGTTACATATCAGCCTGATATAACTACTTTTTCTTTGTTTTTATTAAATGGCTGAACTAAAAAGGTTTGAAAAATTCACTTAAAAGTGCATTTTATGTCTCCTTTTTTCGCAGTGTGATATTCTATCCTGTTGGTACAGTTTAAATACTTTCTACAATGAAATCTATACGTTCCATACACAGGATCATACCAAATACACATTGGTTATAATATGGCTCTACTCCTTAAACAGATAAATCCAGACATGACGTAGCCAGTCCACGTCTCGACAAGTCATATGCATCCTTTGGGAAAAGAATTATGCATGGTAAGCCCACAATTTAATATTTATATGCTCACTGTGTTCAGTATCTCCTCTTGGAATACCGTACAGGGCCCTGGTGTCACCAGTTTTTCTCCATCCTTTGTATTAAAAAAAGTATATCTGTCCTAAAATAAAACGGGATTCCAATCTCTGATCGTGAAAGCCCTGTGTCTGGCAGAGCCTATCGCCATAGATGACAAGCCGGTCAGGACGGCGTGGGGCTAACCCCGAGAACAGCAATGGCGGTCATTTCATTCTTCCACGTGCTCAACTAATATGAACAAGCCACGTGCTTTTACCAAACCATCTCTACACTTGCGCAATTCTCCTGGCATGACGCAATTTATTTCACAAAATACCTTACATCCCCTTTATATCACGTGACCTGAACGCGCTACATATGAACCGTCTCAATTCAGACCTTGGCAAGTATTATACTGATCCATTAAAACAGTGCGGCCATTTTTAGACAAGAAGGAGAACACTACAACTCCACGTATAAATTATGACAAGAAACAATTCACTAACACAGACCAACAAAGTGTGCTACAGAACAGATAGATCTGGTATTGTAGGCTAACCAAGTATGGCAAAAGAAACATCGATAGAAATTCAAATGAACCAAGACAAACAAAAAAGCCAATTTGTTTTATAACCTAGAGATCATAAGCTGCTTTCCAGTTAACCACAAAAGATGCAGGGTGAAATTAAACTTTTACCGGTTAATTGATTTTTTAAACACAAATTTACATGCTTTCAGTTTATACTCCTTTCTCCAAGAAGAGGTTACTATATGCTTATTGGGTAAATCAGCAGAAATAATCGGTGCTTATTATTGACAAAACACAAGTTTTTAATGATGTTTGTACATGAGCTACCAAGAGCAACGCTATAGTCACTTCAAAATAGAAAAGGACATTTTAAAATATCAACGTCCAGGCGTTAATATGAGAAAGATACGAAACATAAACTTAACGTCTGTATCTTAAAAATTCAAACCAAATCTCGTCTGGTTAAGCGTGAATATATTATGCCATATATAGTACAGCTGTCTGGCAATGGCGGGCCGAGATTGGCAGTGAAGGAGAGAATTGCCAATCAGAGGTCGATTTGGCTAATAAGCCACGCCCACAACTGCCACGGCCATGGCGAGGTAAGGAGAATTTACTGTCTGCTAAAAGTAGCAAGAGGTCATTACAAGCAGACAAGGTTGTCTGGCTGGCAGCTACCATGTCCACTACTTACTTTCAACGTTGCAGCATTCAAACTAGGCCATCTGAGAACGTGTTGAAAATGAAGTTTTGGTATGTAAGGCGATAATATTGCCCTTCAATAAGGATCCACTGATGTCTTTTTTGTGAAGGCGGGAATCCTCTTAGATTTTAGATTGATTCAGACCAACCACTGCATTACCTCCACCGAACGCTTCAAATTGCTTATATCATTCTGGTTTTCATTGTGTCTGTCGTTATTGTAACAAAGTAACACAACCTCGGAATCATTCCTTCTAAATGGTATCTTAAACTTCGTGCCAGTGCTTTTGTATCATATCACCGAAATCCAGTCATTGTGTGTATAGGAGGGCTTGACGGCCGGATGAGCAGTAAAGCAGAGCTCACAAGACGGAGTACAGGCCCTTCGAGTATAACCGGAGCCGGTCTTATGGAGTATTTTATAACAGATACCTCAAATTATATTGTCTACTTGATACAATATGTGTGGTGCATGGATGTAGGGGCTTCAGGTGAGGTCAGTCAACAAGGATTACACGAAACGAAACCCACATGGCTCCCTCAAGACACCACTCTTTGTGGGAACATTTGTTCATCCCGTGTGCTTTGTCTTTATATATGGAATAGGTTTTTGTTAATCATACGCTCTCTACGTTTCTTTAATTAATATGTGATAATATACATGAAGGCTATATGTTGGTTATACAAACACCGATGGTGAAATAAAACACGTGGATTATTTTATAGGTCACTCATACCCCAAGCGTTCATACGAATTAATGTATAGACCTGCATGTTGGGAGATTGTGTGTGTATACCTTAATAGCTGTGGTAATTCAAGTTCCAGGAACACTATAGGCTCATTGCGTGGATATAATAACAACTTTACATTGACACAAGAATATTATGGGGCTGGCATGGGTAACAATATACCAACTGCAGTATTTAATGAGTTTTAAAAGCGGAATGTGTGTAAAAAAAATATTGACAATTGGTGAGAGCATTTTGTTCTTAAACGCTAAAAATAATTCCTATAAGTAGCAGCATACACGTCGCCCCTTACTGCAGCGAAGGTATCTGTTTGATATGTTTATGTACAGAAAAAACCCCTATTTTGCTTGCCTCCCCCGGGATTCGAACTATGGTCTCTGACAAGAAGGATCAGTGCTCTAACTGACTGTGCTGCATAGGTCACTTAACTTCCACATACATCCACCGGGTATGGAGCTAGAGACATTGGGCTGACGGGGCTAGCATGCACTGTGACTAAGGAGCTACAGAAACTTACTATAGAATAACCGTTTTTCTTTGCAAAGTAAAGGTTTCTAATCTCTTTATGAATATACTTTAATGTATGTTCAAATAAAAACAACCGTAGGCCTACCATAAAACATAGCTAGCCTTCTAAATTAAAATCTAATACACTATTTTTGATAAAGAAACTATGTTGGTCATTAATGTAAAAATCTAAGAGAAAATCAGAATAAAGGAAAGCCTTATTCTAAAATTAATGTCTATACCAAACCTTTCATCAGTAATATTTAGGAATAAAACTTGGCAAAATGTTATTCTACATGGAAATGACAAATATAGTACATACTATAATAAAATAAAATAAGCAGACGTACTAAGTTGGAATAAATATGAGATTTGTGTTTTCATTGCACTAAACAACAAAACTCCGTGATCGTTGTAATGTTAAAATTATAGTGGAATTAAAACATTTAAAAATATTTCCAGATTTGAAATGCAAAGAAGGTACATATGAAATGCGTTCTAAACCACCAGAGTAAACAAAGGGCTGTATATTGTTATATTTGTGGATGCAACAACAAAAAAAGAAAAACTAAAACATATGGCATCATGGAATAATATTGTTTGAAAAGAAAAAGATATACAACTGGTTTGTACGAATAAAAAAGCTTTAAAAAATTAGAAACTATTCCGTTTTTCAGGTTTGAAAATATAATTTAGAGTGAAGTTGGGTAGAGAGCTTTAAGAAAACAATTGCTTTGGGTGTGTTGATATGGCGGCTATGAGCCATGCGACATTTGACAGATTTTTTTTATTCGGCGGTGATAATGGTGAGTAAACTTGACAAAATATGCAGCTTTTAACAACAGTATTCTAGGTCAACGAATTGTATTTAGAAATTACCCATAAAATGCATGTATAGTTCCAATTGGTTAATTAGGCTCGCAGAACAGATGCTTTGTTACAGATAAAAAATGTCACACAGCTAATTTTGATCATCTATATATGTATATCCAGTACTCGAGATTAAGAGCTATTCTTAACTTGTCTGTGAGTGTTTAGCTACAACAAGAGAGGATTCATTGGGGGAAAAACGAAATATATATCCCCGAATAACGCTTACTGAAAACAGTTGTACATGATGTTGAAAAAAAAAGAAAAGAATTACAATGGTAATAGCATGATCTAACCAACTGACGTATTAACACGTTTCTCAGCTTACATGGCTTTGCTATATGTACCTCCCATAAGAGTATCTCCCTACTAAATCACATCATTCATCGTCAACTATAGTATTCTATACATCCCGATCCACATAGGCTAAAAGACATACCATTGAAAAATGATGAGTTATTGGAAGAACATCGTGTCTTCTTCCAAAGCCTGTCTTGTCTTGTGTTCGACTGCTAGTGTCAGCCACTGCTGCAGTCCTCTATAACATGGTAACGCAATCTCCCATCGATCTGGCCCCAAAGCTGGGGGAAAATGACGTCACATTTCGCCATTTTTATTATGCAATTCCGACTGAAGACTAATGGCCTCTTAAGAATCCATGCATTTCGCGACCATAAAGATTTAGAAACGTACCTAGAATTTTAGCCATCTATGATCTCGAATATTCTGTCAACAGTGGTGTGCCATCAAAATAAATACGACCGTATGTTAAACATCACTAAAAATCCGGTTGAGCCTATAATATTCCTCGTTCTGTCATAACTTCCCCATAATTTTGATAATAATGGCGCATGGAAGTAACGAATGTTTTTGCTCCAGGGTCGCTTTTACAGAACTAAAATATTCCTTAGAGCGTTAAGCCTCTGTTTATCTGGTAGGAGACCGATTGACTGGCGTTAGATCGGTAATAGTCTGTTCATTCCATCCACACTATCCCAAAACACACAGGTGTAACATGCGCACGTAATACGAGGTCACGGAGAGGACAACAGTGATAAACACATCCTGCAGGACCGCTGTGTCGATCCCTCAGGGGAACAACTTACACAAATCTGCCCACCTAAACACACGGTCTTCCACTACAGGTGTGTACATCCATTTGATCCTAGAAAGCATCTTGTAAACACAACAAACTAGTTATTCAGATAAACACAAGTTGATAGAAGTGACCAAGAAATGGGTGCTGTGCAGTTTGAGCAAAGTCGGTCACTCTCATGTCCTCAAAAGAACTCGTTACAACAGGCTGTAAATGTAACCTGTTTCTGTCCTCTTGTCCACATACATTCAGTCCCGACTTTACTATTAATAAAGTGTTTGTGCTCTGCTTACTAATACAAGCATGCCTGTTTGTGTTACAGAGTTGTCCTGCCTGAGCCACGACGTAATGATCCCTGGGCTCGACAGCGTTAGGCGATTGTATAACTCCAGCCAAAATCAATTGGACGACACTCTTAGCTATAGGGGTAAAGTCTGACTACACGCTTGTGTTGTGCCCTCCCTCGGTTTAAGGCCGCGTGTCTGGGGCTTGTCTAGGTCGGCAACAACACTATTACGTCAGCTCCCACTCAGCCGAGAATCTAATGTAGGGAACCCCTCGCGTGTATTCAATCGCCCAGCCTTGTGCTATTGAAGTTTGTCAACCTTAAACGGACTGCACTGGAGGCTGCATTTAAATGTTAACGCTGTTGCCCAACCCCTCTTCATGTCTACTAAGCTTATATTGTCAGTGCTATAACAGCGCTCAGGTAACGCCTGGCCTCAGCTTGCCTGGTCGGTTTGTTTACATTGTGATCGATCCACATCCGAGTTGCACTCCTATTCCTTCATCATATGAAATGCCCTTAGTGGTGACTGCTCTTCTTGAACCTAAAAATAACCATGTATCGTTTGGCGAATATCAACACCTTAGCCTTGGTGTAAGGCGTTTGTCCCTAGTTATGATAGCAAGGGGGACTGATAACGCTCTCTATCCATCCGAAAGTCCCACACTTTATAAACATAACAGCTTGAAAACAATTTCACTGCTTAAGATGACCACAACCTAAAAAGTAGTTTCCACCAGACAACACATGTGATAGCATTCTACCGAGTTCCGCATGGCGACAATAAATCTTTTTTTTAATAACTTGAATAATTTCATTATTCTAGCATTGTGCTGAAAAGAATGATACATTTTCTTTTAAAACTTTAGTTTACCTACATTCATTACAAGCACTTTGGATTTACAATTACTTACCTAGAAATAATCTGAATTAAACAAAATTAACAGAAAAATGTCATTTAAGCAAGATTGTGCTCTTTTTTTATAAATTATTATTTCCATTTAAGCCTGTGGTGGCTGCTAGCTAAAGTGATCGACACACGTGTTTTAAATCTGCTCATTCACCAGCAATCTACTTATAGATATTTTGGTGTGACTGAGTGAGCCTTCCGGCACAAGGTTCCCCGTATGACGGCCAAGAACTATACACTGGGTGTACATGTGTAGCGCAGTCACTGTTAAGTGCGTATACAGCCATCGTATTTCAGTTGACGTGATTCAACTATATATATATCAATATATGTACAAATAATTGTGCCATACATTTTCATAACTTATTGAAGAATCAACACAAATATCTGAAAATTTCAAAAGTGTTCTATCCTATTTTAAGAAGCAAGAAAATTTGTTATTCTTCCCTTGATTACAATATAACTTATGTTTAATAATTATGAAGGCCAGAAAGATCGCTTACTTAGTACTAGGAGATTATGGAGAAAAAAGGGTGCAGCTCAATATCGAACTGTCGATTTGTCGCACTATGTTCCACCACATCCGTCAAATATCTAGGGTTTCTAGGTTGTCCGTAATATATTTGTGAATACATTCAAATGGAAGATGCCTATAAAGACCATAACATAACATGCACAAAGTTAAACATCGCTATGGATTAACTTTGCTTCAGGTTAAGTGAAACTTACTGACGTAGGCTAATGAGTGATGAAGACAGTTGCACTATCGCATATTTAGAAAACTGTGCAAGTCAATATACACATTCTGTGCTTAATCTTAACAAAATCCTACACTATAACAATTGTACAATAAGATGTAGTGGTGACTTCCAATGATCAGTAATACATTGGGGTTTCGACTTTAATTTACTAGATATGCATGTTCTTTGTAAGGTGTGTTTGTGTGTGTCGTCCCCTCAACTACGGCAACACGCCAAACTGCGTCATAGGCACTTCGCCGAAGCTTAGTCGTATTGGTTGCACAGGT
>JARDVA010000018.1:59842-71950 GCA_030265315.1 Mopalia swanii
TATGTTGTCTGATTTTGATTTGTTATCGAGGTAGTCTTATAGTTTGAAGTATATTTCCTATTCTGGGCATCGTTGTCTGATTATGATGTGGCATGGAGGTAGTCTGTCAGAAGTATATTTTCTGTTCTGGGCATATGTTGCCTGGTTTTGATTTGATATAATGGAGACTTTCGTATTGTTTGAAACACATTCCTTGTTCTAAATATCTGATTTAGACATGACATGGAGACAGTCTGAAACACATTTTCTGTTTTTTTTTTTTTTGGAAAATCCATTTTGTGGACATGGTCTGGACCGAGTCATTGTAGTCTGACATACATTTCTTCTTCAGAGCATCTTTATCTGAATTACTTCAGCTTTTTATGTTGATTATTTCGATGCGATGTGTAGACATTTTGACTATCTTGAATGCATTGCTTATTCAGTCGGTTGGACTGCATACATGATCTGATCCAGTTCACAAACATCTACATTTATTAGTAAGACATTTTTATCAATTTTTAGTCAATCTGGGAAACTTTTTCGCTTAACTTTGTTACACAACGACTAAATGCACAATATTAGAGGAGATACACAATATACGAATTGAAACAAGACATCCAATTTTAATAATGGTCAGTTTAATATTTGTAAAACTGGTTATGAAGTGGTCTTATATCACTTTTTGTTATAAAAATAACAGAATTCACTTATAATATCAGAAATTTGATAAAGTAACATAGTTTGGTTTGGACAAAAAAGTAATCGCTAAGATCAGTAATTTTCCCCTTAGATACCATAGGGAAATTCCTTCAGTCTGAAGTACCTCGGCTGTTCAGTGTGTCTGGGAAAGCAAGAGCACAGACAGGAACGGATCAATTGCTGGACAAACAGACCTGGCTGTTTTTTCATTGATCTAAAATGGAGTTGCCAACACCTGTGTTTACCTGGCTGTGGCCTTAAAACTAGGTCATTGTAGCTGAGGTGAGTCGGCCTCCGCCAACTATTAACAAGCCATCTGGATGCCATTACTGCAGCCTCAGGCTTACAGATACTATCTGCCTGATTTCATGAACCCAGTCAATCTAGCCACCTGCGACACAATACTCCCCAAATCAATTTCTCCTCCATTTTAAGAAATCCAACCCCATCTCATCATCATTATTCTTCCTTATAGCACTATCCAGTTAATAAAGGAAAACATATTATTAACAAAGACTTGTGATTAATGGGGAACGCAAACAATTTAGATTGATGACCTACTGAAACTAGTTTCTCTCTGCTGTTTTTCATAGATTTTTTTTTGGAGGACATGTCTCAGGAAAGAATTTATATGTGATTGCAATACCAATTAGTCAGATTTAATTGTTGCATTTCGAAATACTGTTCTGGAATGGGTATAGTGGGCGACAGTATTATTCTAACATTCATCACAGATTTTACCCATGCAAATTTGGTTTCTGAACAGTTACTTACTAGACAGATGTGTTTGCCTATATGCTTAATGAACATGTTTTAATTCAGTTGATCTTGTATTCATCTGTTGAGAACCTTATTTCAGTGTCCACACCACAATACCAGTCTGTGTCTAAGAGTCTATGTCCGGGATTATTGAATCTTCTTCATTTGAATTTCTCCTTCAGAGTCAAACCTAGCTCAGACATTGTGGCGCCAATATTCTCATCCAAAGAACAAATTCAAAACCATCATTATGGGCAGCCATGATAGGATACCTGATTCCAACATTGATTTAATCTCCTACTCTTTTCCTCACTATTGATCTTTGAGGATTTTAGCTTTTGTGACCAATTGTTTAGATGCTGATGGATATTACACTGTTTACTCCTTACCATTTGCTGTTGGCCTATTTTTGTTCTCTACACCCCTAAATCCCTTTCTCAAGAAAAGAAACATTTTTTTATTAGCTCTTGTTTTCAAGAAAAAGACATTTTTTAAAGACTTGCTTGTGCCTTACCTTTTTCTTAAAGGAGTGGCAATATAATAATTTTTGGCTCAAATACCAATGCATTAATGATAACAATCTTGCATGCTAAATAAGAAATGTTGACTCATGCTGCTAAGTTGCTTTACCATTTTTAGGTGAAATATTGGTGCATTTTAGAAAACCATGGATGTGCATGTTTTAAAACAAATATTGCAATGCAGTTTGTTGTGGATTTTTTCTGGTTATTTTATGTGTTGTGGGTAGACAGAGGGTTGTGCAGACAGCCTACTGCCCCAGTGCTCCAAATCCACCAGGAATGAGGTCAGTTTGACCCGCATCAGGACATGTTTGGCTAAGATAGAAGCTGTTGCTTGCAGTCTAGCAGCATGTAGAGTGGGAGATGCAGAGACAACTGCACAGGGGAAGAAAAACCTGGTCTGCATCGATTTCTGACTCATCCATGCATCCTTTAGTTTATGTAGCTTCTTTCTGTGCCAGACGACAGAAGAATTCCCCTCCCCTCTCTGCTTCACTCTCTACCAGGGCTCCAGAGTAGGGGCTCTGCAGTGTCTTGTGGCTGTGATTGATTGGTGGATGAGGCTCTCCAGGCTGGGTCTCATTCAGTGTCCAACATGGAAGCTGAGCTGTATGGCTATGTATTGGTTTATGCCGGGCACTGCAGCCTGGTAAGGGGATAGTGTTGTGGCGGTGCAGCAGACAGCCTGACCTCTTCTCTATTAGATGATGTCTTTCTAGACATCCCCACCATTGAATATTCCATGCTGTAGTATGCTGCAGTAGACAGTGATTAGGGGTGGCCTGTGTGTACCGGTGCTGCACATCTTTCATGTCTCCATTATCACCTGTCTGTATATCATCACCACCCTTATTTCTAACATCATCGCAGAATGGTGGCTGTCATCTTTGGATACAAGATGGAAAGACTATCTCCGTGTTTCAGGCAGTATAGCTGTATTGTTGTGCTGTACATATGTCGTGTCTGTGGTGTGTGTTATATTGACAGCTTTCTGCTAGTATGGAATGTGTAATTGTGACAATCACATTGTGTGTACCATTCTGTTATATTATATTGTTGCTGTACAGGTCTTGTTATTGTGAGAAAATGTCTATTGGCTGTAGTAGAAACATACCAGAGTTTTCCTGCTACTCCCCATTCCATATGTTTACCCTACATATTTTATGAAGATGTGTGCAGTTGTCTGCTAGGCGGAATGCTTCATAGTGTATGGGAATAGAGTGGGCACCATGCCGTTAGCTCCGCCATTTCCTTCATGTCTAAGGCTCCTAGTCAGCTTAGCCAACCCTGACGAGGAATGAAACCTCCATTCTGCAATATTAACCTGCATTCATAGGCTTAAATCCTGCTGTAAATTGTAGGCAAAAAATATAGTGTATATTAAATATATGGATCTGATTTTTGTTTACCTGATCTTTGCATGGTATATTTTGCTACTTCATTAATTACCAATTACTCTTGCATGCGTAATTAGTTCTGCATGTGCAGCAAGATTTTATGTTTTTAACATTTTATTGTTCTCATATATCCAGAAGATTTTTTTTTTCAATGTTTTTGTGTAATATTAATTAATTTGCATTTTAAATATGTTAATTTGGCATATAAAATATAAATTTTTCTTATTCTTTAGAAAATCAGTAATTTGATAATGAACAAATCTAGGTTTAATTATTCAAGGGAAATTCATAAGACCATGGGTGCAAATCCTAGGGGTGGAAAAAAAAAAAATATATATATATATATATATACAATATTATATAATAAATTATTATTACTAAATATTTATTTGAAAATTCTTGTATTCATTTATCAAACTGGTATGGGTTTCTCATAATATTTGATTAGTTATTTTGAAATCAAGCTGTGAATTTGATAAGTTGTTTAGCATACAAAGGTAACCCCATTTAAATCAGTTAATGTAGTATTTTGAACAGTAATTTCCATTCCAGTATTTAGGTTGAAAATTTGATGAAAATATTACATGGTGAAAATGTGACTTAAGATAAAAGAAAAAGATGGTAAAAGGCAATAATTTATAATGAAAAAAATGTACTAATAGAGACCCAAAATAATTAGCACGAAAAGAAACTATTCACAGTTACATGTACACTGAATTTGAATGGTATATCTAGTTTCATTTTATACAAATATCCATTTAATATGAATGACAGTAGAAAGGTAGGAAGAGTAAAATTTTAACAGTTCAATAACGGAGAGGTTTAAATATATGTATTTTTTTATACGTGCTTAATCTTAATTTTTATGTTAGTCAAATTTTCCTGCTTAATTTTCAGCTGTTTTAAAATGTATCTTTTCAAAATGCAAACATTTTCAGGGCTGTTTCTTTAAGACAGCTGTTCTCTAGTTAAAGGCAATATGTTCCCACAAAACTCTTAACACTCTATTGTGTTATTTGACTATTTAATTGTTAGAGTACATATTGATCTTAAAAGTCCTTGAGAACAGTGGTATACGCTAATCAATCAATTGCTCTTTGAGACCGCTGATTTGAGGATATTTTCATTATGTTGTGATTGTTTTGTTTTATTAACGTAGTCTCTTTGTTTGTTGTAGATTGGTGATTGCTGGTGATGTTTGTCAAAGACCATTCTGGGGAATGTAAGAGATTTTCTTCTGCCAACTGCTTTCCAAATACCTTGGAACATGCCTGTTAATGCTTCAGCAATGTCACAAATCAAGAAAGCTCTTTTAAATTGTGTTTTAAATTCTGCATTAGATTGTCATTTGTTATTGGTTTTGTACACTTAATCTAAACATTATCCAAATAGATTATTACCAGAAATGAACGGACAAAAAATAAATTTGCATGTGATGGCTTGGTTATCCTGATAAAGATTAATAACTCACTTGTGGATTGTCATATGCTGTGTTTTAGCTCAGTTGTCTCCCTTACTAGGCACAATCTGCTCAGCTCAAATTCTGTCTTAGGTGTACATACATGTATATGTAGAACCTTCATTTATAGATGCAATAAAATGCATTCAAATTGTCGTTAAGAACTTTAAGAGTATGTTTAAATAACAAATAATTTAGTGAGAAATTCTCAACTGTAGTGGGTTTTTTTTTTTCATTTGGAGTATGGGACATGCTAAAATATATGAGGTATTTCTAGCAGAAAAACCATAAGCATTTTTAGGGTGCTGTTTAGGAATGGCATTTCAATATATCTTATATTTGTGCAATTTTTTTTGAATGTTTTTTTTTTTTTTAATTTTTGGAAGAGGCATAAATGAATGTTTTTGGATGATTTTATTTATAATGTATAACATTTTGCATAACTTTAATTATGAAGTATAGTTATACAGTACTTAGTGGCTTCGTCCTGTTTATAACTCGATGGACATTCTGTATACCAGCTTTAACCATTGACTGGCAGTTCAGTTCCAGTCATCCACTGGACATTTGCTTGGTTACATGAACCCGTAGATCCGAACTTGTGTTTTTGCTAGTCTCACAAGCTCACGTCTATGGGTCTGTGTCGCCCTGGTTACAGATCTCTGCAACTAGATTCTCCTACATATATGCTTCATTATAATCAGCCTCATGATAATAACGGACCATATGCTCATTATTATTACCTTGTTTGTATCCCTTTTTGTAATATATTTAACCAATGTGAGAGGAAATGCTTGTCATTGTAGTCTGTTAGATTGATGCAATAGCCTGTATGTGTCATTTTTGTTTAATTTCACTATTTATAGATGTATAGTGTGAGGACTGAGGCTAACTAGTATTGTTCATTGTTCTTATATACAGCCAGCCAGTGTTTCTCACAGCATGAATGCACCTGTGAGCTTTATTGAAACCATTGTACAAATGATTGCTTTCTGAAATTGTATAGAGACTATGACTAGCTGATTGATAGATCCCTATGGAGCCCTGAAGTCTGGCTGCCCAAGTGTCCCTTCATGTGACCAAGGTACAAATCTGACAATAAGACTTAGTTCATGATGATGAAAGAGAAAGTTGAAGTGACTGGCATATCTATCATAGTCCCTTTTCAGCAGTATGTCCGCTCCACAACACCTGGGTACAACCCCATACAATCTCACTAATGCTTGCATATAGTTTCACCACTCAAATGATGCCATACTGAATATTAACTGCTTATTTCAGAAGTGGTGAACAATGATTTGTTAAACTATTGTGGCAACTATATGCTTTTGTCTGTAGTTCAAATATGAAGCTCTGTCTTGGTAAAACATCAGTGGTGTTGCTGTTTACTCACCTTTTTTTTTTCAATAAGGACATGAAGAGGAAAGTAGTTGGTTAAAAAAACAACAATTCTGTTAGATTTTTGTTATGTCCCACACTGTAGACATTTTAAATCACCTGTCACCTATACATCAAAGAAGATCTTCGGCATAAGATGAAGAAACCCTGTGATATGCTCCTTGGCCATACTGAGGCCTTTTTTCGTGGTTTTCCAGATTGAGGTAGTAGGTTGTATAGTTGAGAACTACATCACACACAGGAGAACTGTACAACCTTCTAGCTTTCCCTGGGCCATGACTATCATCCAGAGCAAAACCTTCTACAAGACACCATGGACAGAAGACCCCTTCCCCACTTTCAAGTTTCTTCATTATTCTTTCATGTACAAATTGAAGTCTGCAAGCTGAGTACTTAAGAAACTGAACATTGTTAGTTTTGTTGAACAGTAGTAAATAAGTTCCTAGATTTTTGCCAAATAAAATACCGCCAAAAACACCGCAAATAATCCATAACATTTTAAGTACAATATCAAACAGACAAGAAGCCAATATCGTACCCCATGAGAAAGTATCAAGAAATAGATTGTTTTAGTAAAAATGTAAACGATTGTTCAAATGTTTATCAGATGTAATAAAGGAATAAGATATTCTTTGATTTCTAAATTTGTGCGCATTGCTTTGATTAATATTTGCTTTTCATTTTATGTGTTGTTTTGTTAAGCTTCTTGCCTTGGTTGCAAGTATGCCGCCTTAAGTGGACTTTGAACTCTTCGGAGAAATATGTACCTAAAGAGAAGTTTTGGTAGTATATTTGTGCCTTTTGTTGGAATAAGAAGCAATCTACTCAATGCTTTCAATACGTGTCTGACCCGTCTGAGTAATGGGATGGAAATCTTATACTCTTGCAGACCTCGAAATCTATTTGATTTATTTTCTGGTTTGTCAGAATATGAACAAACAAGTCTGCTGTCGCTTCAGTATGTAGGGCTTCTGTTGAGCGTTGTCATTAGTGTCCCTCTTAAGCCTGGTCCAGGCTTTTGTCCAGACGGCAGGAAATATCTTTGTGGAGTTTGTGCAAGATGAAACGGTGGTCATCTAAGCTGGCATGCTTTGGAGCCGTCAGTGGTGCGAGAAATGGGTAGGCGCTAAATTTCTGGCTTGAAGTAATGGATTGTCCTTGTGGACCCTGGTCACTAACCATCTGTCTCATCGTGGAGGCATCAAAATAATATCCCTCTCCATTTACTAGCTAGATGGACAACTAATGGCCCTAGGGAGCGAATTAAATAGTGTATACTTCCGACCACCTCTCCACATTGCTCGTTTGTCTTTAGCCAGTCTGACCATATGAACGCAACTGGTGAATGAAACTGACTAATATGAGCTGTGGTAGATTTATACTTTACTTTGGCGTGACCATCGGTCCTACTTAACTACTAAGACACGTTCTTGAACAAGATTGTGTTTAAGGAGAAATTTGTAGACAAACCATGTCAGTCCTGTATTGTCAATCATGTCCGGAAGATTTTTATGTGATGGGGATAATTTTGTTAATGAGAAGGTTGCGTTAACACGCAGTCAGACTGGAGACATTCAGAAACGAGCTAGCCAAGTTGTCTATAGACTCTGCAAGGCGTCAGTTTTGTTTCCTAGACTGTCTTAAAAGCATATACTATCGAACGTATATTCCAAATTTATTTAAGCGTTTGTGTTTCACATTATCATTACGTACGAGTAGTTCCGCTATGTTTGTAGGAGTGTCCATTATTTTGGGAGGATTACTACGTATTTGTAAATATATGCCCTTGCTTGACCTTGACCTGAGATGGGGGAGGGGAGGGGTTTTCCGTCAACTGACGTTCACGACAGAAGAGAGAGGGCCCTCCCCTCTCCCTGAGACCTTAACTTGAGATCTTCCCAATCATTGTCTCAGGTTACTGTCTTGGGTACAGGGTGGGGTGTCCTCAGTCCTCGTTAACACAATGGGTTTTTCTCATCTATAGGGTTTTTCTTTAAATTTATGTAGCAATATTTACAGGATCATGCGTTTGTGATATACTAGCTTATGTCTAAAGCACACTGTATGAAAATCCACAAGTGAGTTAAACCAATTTATTTACTGTTATTCATATTTAGACTGTGCCTTTTATCAAACATTTGCTTGTATTTTAAATTACCTGTTTAATAAAATTATATATTTACTTGTTATTCTTGTCAAGTTTTTACTTTTTCGAAGATTGGATGCTATTTTTAGAAAAAGGGAGATAGGGCGACCTTTAGTTATTACCCGTCTCCGTTTTCTTTTGTTACTTTGGTCGATGTAAATCTTATATAAAATGACTTGTTAATCCATCACAGTGGAAATCGCTTCATTGGAACTCCTCGCGGGACAAATCACTTTTATATGAAGTGGAAAGCGCCTGTAGATAAGTCCCGATAGAGATGGCTTAGTTAATTACAAGTTTAGAATTGCTATCATTTGTCTGTTCTGACTGGAGGCGATGGCCAGACCGATCTGGAACTTGAAATGTTAGGTGAAACATTCACGCTTCAACTAGTAAGCCGAAATCAATGGCACGATATTAGAAAACAAATCCTTTGTACATTTGGATGGTCCTTTGGTATCTCTGGTTTATCAAGAATAGATGCGTTTCGGGCGATGGTCGATCAGATTAGTCTAGTCCCATAGGGGAAGATTTCCTTAAGTGGAACTCGCGTGTCTGAACATACAGGCCATTCCATATAGTTTTGGATTCTATTACGATTACAGCTCAACTTTTCAAATAACATTAATAAAGTAATAAAAAAAGTGTCGAGCTCCAGTTGTTCGATTGTGGATTTCTCTACTTTACTGTCTTTGTTGCTAATGCGACGGCTGACTGAACTTTTATCGCGTTCGTCAGGGCTTTATTGTTACACTGATATTGTGACCGTTGTTAGAATACACTATCGCGTGGAAATAAATACACCAATAGTTCATTTTGTTATATGATTCAGTCAAAATAGTCCCTTCGTTCTGATTTTGTGGAAAGATGTTAGTATGTCTCCAATGTTTATTTGGTAGATGTTTAATTGAACGAATTTAGATTAATATACAACATGAAATTAGTTTTTTTAGGCTTTCCAGATCCAGAGAAAATTTGTTTAATCTGGGTTTAACGCCATACTAATAAGGCTATATCACTCATATGACTTTTGCCAGCCCAAGGGGTGAAGGGAACCGACTTCGACGCCACTGGCAACAGGCAATCGGAAAGCAAAGACCGCACAAATAAATAGGCTACGTGCTACTCCTTCGCTCTGAGAGCACCAGGACAAAAATAAGTTCCCTCCCAACCACTTGTTACTGAGGTTTTGTATTCTATATTAACATTTATTATTCGTATTTTATAACTTATGAACACCAAATTAAGATTAAAAATAGGACCAAAAGCAAAACTATGCAGTGAGACTGTCGGTTGGACTAACGAATTCGTTAAAATGATGCGTTTGTAACTATTGTCCAAGGAATGAGCGGTTATTCCCAGAAATGAATAGGACTTTAATGTAAGCTTCGTTACTTATTTATTCGGCTTAACTGAACATTAAACATGCATGGCAATAACTGATCAGATTTATATACAATAGGTCATCAATGTGTTTCCATTTGGGAATTCAATACAAAACTAAATGTAGACGTCCTAAGTAGAAGGCAATTGTGTATAAATTACAATCCATAAACAAGCATCGTCAAGTCGGCTTGTGAAAGTTTAACGAGCCACTCGTTCAGATCTGTCCAGTGAAATTAAAGTTTATCGAGTTCTCTTCAAATTTGGTGTGGATAAAAACTCGATTTTTTCTGTGATTCTGAATCGCCGCTATTCCAAGGACAGTACAGAAAATAAATGAAAATGTGAGACGGCATTGATTAGTATTCTTAAATATAAGTCTCGTTAATGCATTTGTCCGATAGAACTATATGGTTTTGATTGGTTCCGAGCGGATTGATTCATTGATGTTATTACTCTCTACATGTTGATTGATCAGACTGACCAACTAAGGCCTATACACAGGAAGCTTTTCACAGGCCATTCAAACCAATGTCCTTTGGTCTGGGTAGATTAATGTTTGCGTGGAAAGGGTCTAACCTGAGTAATTGAAGGGATGCTGTCAACAAACAGGATGTACAAGGAGAAAGTTAGGATGGACTGATAGCTCTGGAATTGGCCATCTATGCCCCGGTCTATCTTTATTGTACAGATAACATTCAAAGAGCACATAAAGTTACCATCTTATCAAGGAACTGTTCGATAATTCATATCTTGTCTTAGTTCCTGACCATCGTCTAAGTCGTCTGGGATATCTATCAAGGGAGACCCGCCAACTTATAGAGAACTGCATTAGCTTCGAGACAGGAAAATGCGAAGGGTCGGAAGAAATGCCGACCAGAAGACGTATTGCTACATGAGATGTGGCTGGACACGCTGATATATAACCATGGAGACGAGCGGTTGAGGACGCTGGTCAATTGATGTCCACCAGCTCAGTCAGCCGCAGGTAGATGGCTGGACAAAGCGTCTAACTTGATGGCACAATAAATAAGGAATAACCAGTGGAGCGTACTGGTTAATCGATTGGAGCTCGTGTAAGAGACGGTCAATTTCTGAGCCGGGTCATTGTCCACATCGCATGAACATCTATACGACAAATTTTATTGGAAAGCTAACAATTAAATCTAAATGACATGTCAAGTCACCCAAGCCCAGTTCTTTCACAAACGTGCAATCATCCAAATAGACAAAAATAATTAGAGTTTACCATCCGTGAAGCTCCAGATTAACCCTTCTTTGTGAGTCGTTAAAACAGACCGATATTCAGTGAGCTCAACGAACCATTAGCGAGCTGATACATGCGATTAACTATTTACCACATAGATAACGGCACAAACCAATCCCCCGTCAAAATGAATTTTACGTTTGTGCTACCGGTATATAAGCAACTTTTTGACCACGAAGAAACGATCACGAAAGAATACAAGGCCATAGCCCCACGCCCGAGCAAGAAACAAACTTGCATATATCTGCGTACAATGCAGATACTGCAATAATCTTATGTGTTCATTACATTAGTTACGTCGAAAAGGAATGTATTCTCAACCAGAAAAAAAACATAGGGAGAGACTTATTTAGAAGTACTCAAGACATGTTCTCTGTCTCCACTTTCAGAGCTGCGGCCTAGCTTTTGAGTCTATTGGATAGAGTTGAAATGGTGACATTTAAATCAGATTGCGAAAAAGCGAATGTTTATGTGCAATAAAAATAAAATAATGCTCTTACTTCTTGGTAAAATTGGGATAGATTCGAACAAAATAAGCTCTTTTTTTGTCAGATTGTAAAACATCTCGGATTGTTCTTCGCGTTTCCTCAGTGTGAGGGTTTCAGGACCCGCGCTGCCATCTGACCCTCGCCTTGTGAAATACGATATATTGGTTTAATTCTTGATTTGTATCAGTTAGGGGAAAATAAATGTTTTGAGGAGAGGATTTTCTTAGTTTTTGAAAAAGTGAAGTAAGTTTGTACAGAAAAAGATCAATCTTATAGAGGGACCTCAGTTTTATTGCTCAAAATAGGTCAGATTGCTTTTCCTCGCTACCTCAAGCTCAGAGTTTCCGGGTCCATCCGCCACTGTACCCGAATAGTCCAGATCGATAGTTTTCTGTTCTTGGTAAAGTCTATCGCAATAGATGTATCAACAATCGATACCGATTCCCATCGTTTGTGATGTTTACATTCAAACGGAACATTTATAATCCATGGATTAATATTGCGATATTAGGATGTTGTTAAAAAATAAAGCACAACATATGTAGAAATATAATATCTTCATATTTATATGCATGACGGTCAGTTATTATGTTAGTAGATTTAAATAAA
>JARDVA010000018.1:74891-87332 GCA_030265315.1 Mopalia swanii
AAAATTTCTAGACCTAGGACCACAGAGTCCAACAACGTAGTTGCTAGATTCGTAGGGCACAACATGATTTTTGAGATCACATCCGTTTTTTTTTTTTTTTTTGGGTATCCATTATATTTAAGGTCCCAAACTCTCCACCCCTCAAGAAGTGAAATATCTTACTCCTTATTTCCTTAAACTGATTTTTAGCTGTCATTGCTCAAGATGAAAGCAAGCAATAAGCGAATGTGAAACTGTTAGTTTTATCCGTTGGAAGTGATCACTTTCCTCAGACTTGAGTGGCTTTTGCCGTCCTTTACCCGTATCTATTTTGTGCTTTGATCATAAATGAAGGGTTCACAAACTTTTGTACCGAGTCTTGCCCTTTATTAACCTGGTGTATGTATTTTTTTTTTTCAACTATTGCAAGCAACAGAACTGTGAACTTATATGTAGCTTCATGTAGTCAAAAACTGTGAAATAAAGTTGATATGCCACAGAACCCCAAACAAGCGCATCTGGTAATGGAATATTTCCTTCAAACCAAACCCTATGGAAACTGGAGTGCTTCTTGAAATCCTGTAATGTACATGTCCTCTATTAACTAACACTATCTGATCCATCAACCATGGCTTGGTGAGACCCTAAGCATGTTCTAAACGGTTTGAGTTTCTTCAGTTGAATCGAAGCTTGTTTCCTTTTTACTTTCGCTAAATCGCTAACCTCACTGGCAATACCACCAGCAGTTGTATTAGACACAGTCTGTCACTTAGTATGCCTCTTTGGATACAATGAGGTGTTTCAGGTGGCCTGTTCATGCATTCTGTTAAAATAACAGCATTTTATGTTATGTCTTACATGAGGGACATACCAAAACTCGGACATTGGAAAATGAGCAAATGTGTGTTAGTGATTTGAAGTGCTTTCTTCAGGAGAGATAAAGGCTGGAGTAAAATCACGGACAAGGTGCGATGTCTGGTATATCGCCACATTTGTTGCTGTGTTTTCTTTTTGGGAGAAAAAAATAATCTTATATTGCATGGTTGACAATGCATGTATGAATAAAACCAGGTATTGGTCGTTACCTTTAAGTTTATTATTAAATATATACAACTGGCTCTGTCGCTTTTTTTTTTTGTTTCTTTTGTTGCCTATTTATGATATATTTATTTATTCTGCAACATTTAAAGCTGTCGGTCCACTTCCACAATATTGTACACCAACAAAGTGTTACATATTACACAATTTCAGGTGAATAAAATTAGTTCCTGGAATCCAAACCAGTAACAGTAGAATCACTAATGTATATAAAATGTTTACACTAAATTTTTGCTTTATACATGCAGCTAAAATTATATGGATAGGCTTTCCACAAAACTCCATTCAATTCCAGAATTGTAAGAATTAATAGCACCCAACACCAAGCAGCTGAAGTTATCATAGAGTATAGACCTTCCAGAAAATACACTCCCTCCATTTCAGAATTGTAAGCCATATCAATGGCGTCTTAACACCATAAGCTAGTACTACATGTATGTAGCTGGACTACAGACACCCCTTACTTAGTACCTTCCACAAAACCACCCTCTTATGATGCACACATACATTGCAAAATAGGTGGCCATGCAGATCTATGCATGCTCATGAGAAAAGAACAGGTTTCACTGAAAGATACTGATGGTTTATATTGAACCAGCAGAGCCCTGTATCCCTATAAGCAGACTGCATTGCTATTGATCCAGGTCTTCATTATCCTGATTGATCGGCCATTCGCGATGTGATGAAATTGCATTGATTATCATTACCGATACATGCAGCTTGATACCTCATTTTGGAACTGTAGCAAGAAAGATGTAAATAAAAGAAAAGTTTAATTGGAAGTACCGTAGCACGTTTATTGTTGATATCAAGAATGCAAAATCTTCTTTTACTTGTTCTCTTCTCAGCAGTATTGGAATATATTCTTGACACTCAGATTTTTTTCAACAGAGGCTCTCCATCAAAACTGATAAATCGGCATAAAATCAACTAAAAAGTCCACCAAGAAAGAATGATCTTTTCTTGTCAGATTCCTAGTTTTACATTTAGTGTGTTATGTAATGACGTTTATAGTAGCCAAGGCAGAGGTGTATAGAATAGAATAGAATATAATTTATTTAAAGTCGGTTTTACAACATGAAACATTAGTGGTCAAATCTATTTGTTGAAACCAGTTTCAATTGTTGTTCACTTCTGTCTACATTTCCATTGAATAAATAAAAGGCATATGTTTAGCTTTTACAGTTTAACATAAGCAATATACATGTAAGCGATATTTGCTTTCTCCATGTATTAATGGATGCGAAACCTACTAGCCAGGCAACCTACATGAATTACATGTGTGTTTGAGCCATTAAAGACCTGGCCTACACGTTGTGACCAGTCTGAGGGAGTGAGGTGCCAGGTATCTTCTGTATTGATATTTCACTGATTCAACTTCGCTCACGTATAGCCTTTAACACTAGATAAACAAGCATTTCTCTTGCTTCAGGGCATACATGTAGTTAATTAAAGGTGTAGGAAGCCTAAGATTGCTCGAGTGTATGCACAGACTGGGGAATATGAACAACATTGTTACTCTGTAAAATAAAACAATATAAAAATATAAAAAAATTGAAATCTTGTTGCAGTATTTATGATTTTCCAATATATATATATATATAAATATTATCAGTTCTGCTGTATAAATAAAACATTTACTGCTCTAGTCATAAAGTGAAAGGCCATGCGTAAATCGCATGCTAGGTCAAGGTCAAATCAGAGATGTAATTGGGGAGATCTTGTCAGTGAAAGCGGATTCAGAGTTTGTCGCACTCGGTTCTTTGTTTATTTAGCCAGTTGCTAATGTATAATGTTCAGGATAATAGATTCTCATTAATTACTAATAGCAATAAATAATACATACATTACAACATTACATTGACAGCATTTATTGTAATGCTTGTGCAAGTTGGAACTCGCTTGATTTCACAATATATAGATCTGTAGCCAGTATATATAGTTCATACGGTTACATTGTACATGCGGCTCTGTTGAGTCACTCCCATTAGCATACAAAATTAACAGCTGGATATTTGACGTCAGTTTAGAGAGAAACTGACATTTAATAATGTATTTCACAGGACATGACATCCCTGTTCTTGAATTTCCTCAACAATACAATCAGGCTAGCCATTGTATGTGTGGCTCCATGTTAATACATAAGCTTGTGCTGTGCAGTATTCGCCCAAGCTGATAGTGCTGTCAGTGTGTACTGTATGTATAGTGGTAGCCCTGGCCAGTGTTTCATACTGTCCTTTAGATTGTTAAAAAAAAATCTTTTCTTTTTTGTGGAAGCAGCCCGAGGCAGTTGGGTTAAATAGTATATTTTATGGTGCAAAGGGACTGTGAAATCTACATGTATATGTTACACTAAAGAATTATCTGGTTCTGCTTCAGTAGCCTGAGTAACTTAGAGGTCACAGTCACCTTTAGATCGCTTTATGGCTGTAGCCAGTTGCAGAGTTTTACAGACCTTTACACACAGCCTAAAATAACTGTATGTGATCAGACTGCCAATCTGTTCATTGTATTTGCTCAAGTCCCAGTTTGGGCCTACACAGCCATTAGTTATCCCTCTCAAAATTGACATTTTTTTATTTGAACAGTTAAGTTTACATTGTCTGAATTTCAACTAAACCTAACTTCATCATTCATGCTCAATAATCATTACTAGCGCAGCATGAGTTTACATTGTAGCTTATACATGTGCATACCTTATCAATTTTACTATTTAACGTTTTCAATGTTCTCTAACGGAGCCTGATCCAGGTAAAAAGTTTGAGCACCTTCATTTGATGTCCCCCTACTTGCACAATCTGAAAGTGATCATTGCTAAGGGATAGAATGAACAGTTTAATTTAGAAATTACTTTTCAATTGTAAAGTTTTGTCTTTAAATTTTGCTTAAAATGAGAAATAGGATATTTGCATACCAGCTACAACCAGATCTGTATTTGCACCCTGAAATTTGTGTAGTTTGTACACATAATTTATGTTAAATACATCAATAAGCCATCACAATACACGGATACTAATATTCTGTGCTAGGCTGTAACACTAAAATACACAATGTGGAAAGAAAATACACCGAAAAGATTTATTTTTTTTACACATAAATTTCTACAGCCGGTCGGTCCTCTTTGGTATGAGGCATCTGATCCGTCTTCAGTGTGCCATGCTGATAGTTAGAAGGGATTTTTTTTCTTCACCAAAGTGCTTTCAGGGCTAAGGGACAGCATTTGTCATTCTTTGTTGCCATTGAAGTTGAGGCTGGTTTTCTTCACCCATTGGGCTAGTGGAAATAACTAAGTATGTCATTATACTCTAATTGAACAAATCATTCAATACTCTGCTTGAATTGTTTAAATCCCACAGTAGACTTTGGGAAAACAAGGGAGCCGCACAAGGTGACTTTGGCAATTAAACAGGTGTTTTGCACTTTCCTCTTTTCACACCGTATTTAAGTATGGATGTGTTACAATCCAGTGAAATGACCTTCAGTTTGATGGTTAACCCCAATTTAAAAAAAAAAAAAAACCCCAAAACAGAAGTTCTGTAAATATGACGAAAAATAATATACCATGTAGATATTTAACTATTAAGAAATCAACTTGTTTTGAAGTGACTAAGCCCATCTAACCGAAAAGAATGCAATTGCAATTTTAAATTTATATGTTGTAGGATGCGCGAGTGGACAGCTATCGCTATGCTGTCAAGCCGGGACAAGAGGAGAAGCTGGACAGGAAGTCCAAAAAGGCGAAAAAGAAGGCCAATATGGACGAACTCAAACAGGAATTGGAAATGGTAAGATACTTTAAAATTTCATTTTGGTACACACAATTCATCTTACAATTTCTTAAAAAAGTTTTTGAAAATTACATCGTCAGAAAGTATTTTGTTTTTTTGTTAAGGTCTAAATAAAAAGTGTGAAATTTCAGTTATAAGATCTTGAACGGTTACTGCAGTACTAACATCTTTTTAAACGCTATCTTCAAAACTCCAAGTCAAATTGAGATGATTTATATAATGCATCTTGTGATTGTCATTGATGCTATTTAGGCTCCCTTTTATATAGAGACTTATGACAGAAATATTGTCTTGAATGTTTTTACAGGATGAGCACAGGATAGCATTGGAAGAGTTGTATGATCGATTGGGAACAGATCCAAATATGGTAAGTCTTGCACAATATGTTCATGTGTTACTGGGGCTCTTCTGCAGTTCTAGCATTTTCAGTGTCAAATGTCAATTCTAACTTCAACTCAAAACAGTATCATTTGAATAAGCTTTGCCATGGCCAAATTTCTTAAATTCAGATTGCTAAACATTTTAACATCGTTTTGTCATATTACCAGCAGTACCAAGATTGTTTTTGCAAATTAACAGCTTTTAAAATATTTAACAAATGCTTTTAAACTGTTAACAGGGTCACACTGTAGAACAAGCCAGAGAAATCCTGGCACGAGATGGACCAAATTGTTTATCGCCACCGAAAACAACCCCAGAGTGGGTGAAATTTGCTAAGCTACTTTTTGGTGGTTTTGCCATGTTACTGTGGCTTGGAGCAATACTCTGTTTTATAGCCTACTCAATTCAGGCAGGAACATTTGAAGACCCACCCGGTGATAATGTAAGTATAAACTGTGAAAAATTAATTGACACTACTGCTTTTTATTTTTAAAGGAATATGTCCCATCTCTGTCAGTTTACATTATAATGCTAAACCCCAACCAGTAAATTTTGGTTCATGTACACATGATCATCTTTCAGACCTAATGGCACCTAGATATATTACAAAGTCCCCATATGAGCGTAATAGCTTTTAAGCCTTATTTTTATTATGGTGTTCACATCTAACATTCAACCTTATACTTCCGCTTGAACATTTGATTGAATATAAAATACCATTAATTTGTTTTTATATTTGATCTATTTAAAAATACTTATTTAAATTTTTCTGTTTCAGTTATATCTTGGTATTGTGTTAGCTGTTGTTGTCATTGTTACGGGTTGTTTTTCGTATTATCAAGAAGCCAAGAGTTCAAGAATTATGGAGTCTTTCAAAAATATGGTTCCCCAGGTATGCTTATTTCACTTGACTGTTACGCCAGACCTTCTACAATTTCTTTTTTTCTCACACTTAAGATTTTTCCTGTCATTCCCTTGTCGAAACATACCACTGAATGAGTGTAAGATCTTGTTGGATTTCTATGAACCGCCCTTTAACATCCTGTTATCATACAACAATAGATGGTAAAATGCTGTTGTGCAGAGAAATGTTGAAAATAATGATTAAGCTTCGACTATATTCATAGTGTATTTATAATATAAAATTAAAGCGAAGTTCTAATAGAAGTTTGTAATTTATTAGGTTGTTTTTAAGATACATTTGACATTTTTGCCAACAGCTCCCATATTGTCTAAAATTTCTTTAACTTGAATCTTTTTACTTTGACCAAACTAGATGTTGGAAAATGTATTCTTGATAATCTATTGATGGTTTCAAAATGTCTAATTAGCATAACCTTATATACGTTTGTCAATGAGTTAAACACAGACAATATCATTTGCATGTTATGATATAAATCACATGTAGTGTTGTAAGAAACTGCATAAATAAGGTCTATGTCTTCTATATTACAGTATGCCATTGTTGTTAGAAGCGGTGAAAAGTTAAATGTTCGTGCTGAAGAACTTGTGATGGGTGACATCATTGAAGTCAAGTTTGGTGACCGAGTGCCAGCTGATTTTCGAGTCATTACAGCTCATAGCTTTAAGGTAATGAATGACAGCTGCTAGTGTTTGGTAAATATGGTGATGAATCTTAGGTTCTGCTTGTAATCCTGAGCTACAGGATTACATATACAGTTCTCTAAGATATTTGGTCTCTTTGATAATATTTCATCTCCAGATTAATTTTGTTATGTCGGTCAGTTATTAAAGTATAACCAAAAAAAACCCCTAGTATTGGCTGTTTTTTTTTCAATAGCTTTTGCTATAAAGAAACTGTTCTAAAGTTGGTACTCTTAACACTATTAATAACTGCAAGGAACTGTGTGAAATGGACAATTCGTCCTCGTACAACTGAAATAGCCGTAAGTACATTAAACCGAAACTCCCTCATGTTGCAATGTGACCCTATGTTGTAGGTGGATAACTCTTCCCTGACTGGAGAATCTGAACCTCAGACCAGAACTGCCGAATTTACAAATGACAACCCATTGGAAACCCGAAACTTGGCCTTTTTCTCCACTAATGCAGTAGAAGGTGAGACCATTTTAATAGTTTTCATGTTTTTAGGGGCGTAAATGTAATGGAAGAGCTTTGTTGATGGTAAATTAAACATCCGTCATCAGTGTTTTTTAAACTGGTATTAACTGTTTGACCATATCAGCTCAGTTATTTTTTAAATATGGATTTTAGACTTACTTTTAATACATAGTTTAACCTTCCATTTTACAGCCCTCTGGCTAAGGGTAATGTGTTTGGGAAGTATCAATGCTTTACTAAGAACTAGAGGAAGATTTAACTCTCTATTGTAATGCTAGTGTAAATTGCTTTTGGAATACACCATCATATAATTAAAATACAGTTGATCAACCGTCCAATTCCATCCTTCTATTATGCATACATTGAGTATCGCTTGAGTATATTCAACATCAGGAGTAGGATTTTAAATTTTTATAGAACATAATTATTCTTTTCATTACAAGAGCTAGAAAAATATGTAAACAAATGACTGATCTTTTTAGAGACTGTTTTCAACGTTTAGAATTTGTTTTTGTAAAGGTACTGCTCGTGGTATCGTGGTTAAGACTGGAGACCGTACTGTGATGGGACGTATTGCTAACCTTGCCTCTGGGCTAGAAGTTGGAGAGACCCCTATTGCCAAGGAAATTGCCCATTTCATTCATCTGATCACTGGTGTAGCTGTGTTTCTTGGCGTCACCTTCTTTCTCATCGCTTTCATTCTGGACTACTATTGGCTGGATGCTGTTATCTTCCTCATTGGTATCATTGTAGCTAATGTACCAGAAGGTCTCCTGGCTACAGTAACGGTAAGATTTTATGCATGTATATAATATATGCTGGACTATTTTTTATTATAAGACACCGGATTTAATGGATGCTACTGAAATAAACAACTCAAATAATACTTACTGATGTGGCTTACCAGATTACATCTGGTCTTTTTAGTGATTCAGAAAATCTGGTACACATTCGTTTTTGCTATTTGCTTTATTAATGTGTTAATTATCTTATCTGTGATTTTAGACTGTTTTAGACATTTTAATAATTTATTAATAGAATAATTGTATTTTTATAGGTATGTTTGACCCTAACTGCTAAACGTATGGCAAGCAAGAACTGCCTGGTAAAGAACTTGGAAGCTGTGGAGACATTGGGCTCTACATCCACCATCTGCTCTGACAAGACCGGAACGCTCACCCAAAACAGAATGACAGTTGCTCACATGTGGTTTGACGGCAAGATCATGGAAGCTGACACCACTGATGACCAGTCAAGTGAGTTTTCACTCTTATTCCTCTGTTCTGGCATATGGAAGCTCTAAGTTTATCAATTCTAGGTCTTTGTTTCCAGAAATCTAATCACTTCATACTTTTGTAGAAGGCCTCTTTTGCACCAAATGGAATAGTGGTCGTGATCTTTCTTGTGCAGCTTAATAGGATCTCTTAATCTGTGAGATTTACCATTTCTACACAAGTAGTGTAATTCCTAAAAACGATCACTTCTTCGACTCAATATTTTAGCATTTATTATGCCATCATCAGGAGATAATCAATGGCATAATAAATGATAACATATTGAGTCAATACGAAGTTATCGTTTTTCTGAATTACACTAGTGTATTATGTTACTCTTCAGTGGAACTGATGGTTTACAATTCCTCTTTCAAGTGGATTTTATTGTAGCACAGAAAAACAGTTAGAATGGGCGATGATGAAACTGTGTTACGTTCTGCTTACTTCTTTCTGAGGATAATGATTATGTACACACAGCGCTCTGAGCAGTGTATAGCATTCTAATGTTTTTAAAATAGTTTCAACATAGAGGACATGATTATTATAAACAGTTACATTTTTATTATTATTTTATTGATTCACAGGTGCCACCTATGGCCAAGACAACCCCAACTGGAGAGCTCTGTCTAGAATTGCTATGTTATGTAACCGTGCCGAGTTCAAGGTTGGCCAAGATGATGTACCTGTGCTTAAACGGTATGTACAGGAATTATAATCTTAGTTCTATTGGTTTTTACAATGTAGATTCTGGCTCATGGCAGTTTGTTTTGAAAATGCGTCCTGTTAAGAGGACTGATGGGATTGCATTTCAGCAAAATCAAGAAGGTTGTTATTGCATTATTTTACAATTTTCATACTTGTATGTGTGTTGAACACGATAAGTAGAGAATAAATTCAAGTAATAACTTGCTACTCGGCTTGTTAAGCTTAGCGTTACACCTTTTTTTTCTCTCACTATGTTAGTTGGATTGGGAATGAACTTTGACTTACATATATACATTTGTTTGACAGACCTATAGTTTCTTCAATGAAAGAAATACTATTTTATAATATTATGAATACATCTTTTGCTCACAGTGAATGTAATGGTGACGCCTCTGAGTCTGCCCTGTTGAAGTGTGTGGAATTGTCTTTGGGTAATGTGCCTGAATTCAGAAGACGTAATCGCAAAGTCTGTGAAATTCCATTCAACTCCACCAATAAATACCAGGTATGTTGCTTCCCATCTGCTGGGCCCTCTGGCTATGGGGTTTGTTTGAAAAGTAACAATGCTGTCATTACTTAGCACAGGAGGAAGATTAACTTTCCAACATTATGAAAACAATTCACATCTTGGTTGTGCTAGTGTCAATCATTGTTGGAATACCCGCCATCCTTTAAGTGAAATACCCTTAATCATGATGTACACCACAAATCAATCCAATCTGTATCCGTCTGGCTTTATACAGTTTACTTTAAACTGTCTTGAGGACATGGCTTAATGGTTAGCGAGTGCACTTAATAAAGCCTACTTTGATGTGCCGTTCACAGCATCGAGTCCGTCTGTCGATGCTCAGGTGTATAAATAAGTCCCACGATGTGGCTCCGGCAATGCTTGGGCTGCTTTTTACGAGGTTTGCTCTGTTTTCCACCATATTAAGGCAAGGAACAGTGAAGTTGAGAATCCATCATATAAGTTAAATACCCTTGAGTACGATGTATGAACCCCAATCAAACAAACAAAACAAATCGAACTGTCTGTTTTGCCATTTTTCCTTCAATAGAGTTAGTAATGATTCATTGTTCAGTATACTGTCCTCATTCAAGTATAATACCCTTAGTAAAACTTCGGTAAATATAGATATTTCTGTTTGTATTATTAGTTGTCAGTCCATGAAACTGAAGACCCTGATGATCCCCGTTATATACTGGTGATGAAGGGAGCTCCAGAGAGAATCCTCGACAGATGTGCAACAATACTCATGGGAGGTGAAGAATACCCAATGGATGAGAAGTTTAAGGATGCTTTCAACAGTGCCTACTTAGAATTGGGAGGTCTTGGAGAACGTGTACTTGGTAAGGACATTTTCTAGGTTGGATTATTTGTTAAGATTAACCCTTCATCACTACTATCTCCCATTATTAAGTTACTGCAAGTAAGAGGTTTTCATGTATGGATTTAGTAAAATATCTGGTTTGATTAAGTGCACCTTTTTATCGAACAAAAACAATGTGACTAAATTATTACGTTGTGTTAAATACAAAATGTTTGACCTTTCCATTTCCTCAGGTTTCTGTGACTACTTCCTGCCCTCCGATAACTTCCCACCAGGATTTCCCTTTGACCCTGATGAGGAAAACTTCCCCATTGAGAACCTTCGTTTTGTTGGATTAATGTCTATGATTGACCCTCCCCGTGCTGCCGTACCGGATGCTGTAGGAAAATGTAGGAGTGCTGGTATTAAGGTAAGTCATATATTTATGTATCCGTGTGGGTGTTTTGGAGGGAGCATCCTGTTGACAGGAAGTGAAATATATTTGTTTGTTAAAGAAGTTTGTTTACCTAAAATAATATCTCTTTTACCATGTATGAAAATCTTAAGTTGCATAAAAATCTTAAAGTTATTTTTATTTTATTTTTTTTAATGTTTAAAACATGCATTTTATTAATCAGGTTATTATGGTAACTGGTGACCATCCTATCACTGCCAAGGCTATTGCTAAAGGTGTAGGTATTATCTCTGAAGGCAGTAGGACTGTGGAAGATATTGCCGCTGAGAGAGGTCTTCCCGTTGGTGAAGTCGACCCCAAGTAAGATAATACATTAGTTCTAAACTGTTCTCGTTGGAATAAATTTCTAAGACTTGAAAAGAAATGCGTAATTTTTTTTGTATTGCACTCGCTGAACTGGCTTTCGTGTATAAATCGGTCTGTCGGCGGCGTAAACTTTTCTCATTTTCGACTTCTTCTCAAGAACTACTTGGCCAAATTTCTCCCAAAGTATAAATGCTTGAGCAAAGCTGTTTGTATATTTAGACACCTCAAGCCATGTAGTATATAGTTTGTTCAAAGCTAATTGATTGATTGAAAAAAAAAAAAAGGTGCAACAAGGGCACTAAGATTTACTCAAAGCAGGGAGTTTACTCTCATTTGACCTTTTCATTTTGATCTCTTCTACAAAGCCGTGTTATAACATAAGTATCTGTTTGTCCAAACTCATGTGAGCGCATAAAGGCCTATCGGGCCTCTTGTATTATTTTTATTATTATTATAGCATTTGTACATTTATTAAAATCCACTAAAGGGTGAACTGTAGTACCAAATATTGTTTTGTAAGTCGCTTAAATTTGAAACTGATGTTTCAGGGATGCCAAGGCTGCTGTAATTCACGGATCTGATTTGAGAGACATGACCCCTGCTACTATTGACGAAGTTCTTCGCAATCATCCTGAGATTGTGTTTGCCCGTACCTCCCCACAACAGAAATTGATCATTGTAGAAGGTTGTCAGAGACAAGGACAAATTGTGGCTGTAACTGGAGATGGTGTCAATGACTCCCCAGCTCTGAAAAAAGCCGACATTGGTAAGACTTCAAACCAGTTATGTGAAATATACCAAGATTGTAAATGATGTGGTTAATTGTCTATCAGGGTAAAGAGTTTCGTGTAACATTCAAATGGAAACCTCCGCTAAAATTGAATATAGTATTTACTAAAATGATTTTTTGATTGACCACTAAAATGGCATGCAGTGTCCTCAACAAAATAAATACAGCCCATACGCGTGCAGGGCAATTTCTAGACAAATTTCCCAGGTTCCTATCCCAAATTCCTATCCCATAATCAGGGTTCTGAATCCGG
>JARDVA010000020.1:13631-27323 GCA_030265315.1 Mopalia swanii
CACAGATGGATCGGACTACTACGTTGCAGACGCAATGTCAACCAATGCCACAAACATGTCCACTGATACAGTTTACGACAATATGGATCTGGCAGCGAAATCCCGTGGAAAAGACAAGCGTTTGATGTCACAAGTCAACGCTGCGTTGGTAAGACTGATTTGGCGTCGCAGGGTCACTTGCTTTCCTGTATTAAACTTTAATCTGATTCTATGGTTTAATTATAAATATGACGATTTATCAATCTCTTTACTTTTTTAATTTAAGTAGTCTTTGATGAAAGAAGATCAAATATTGAGTAATTGTGATTGACAAAAGTAAGGTAATTGACATGAGAGAAGATACAGTAAACCTTGTAGTGATATAGTCGAGATTTCTAAATAATTATGAGAACTGTTTATGACTTGATCTAACAGTTACATTTTATAGGTGGAAGATAAGCGTGGAAACCTTCTGTAGCAAATTCTGTAGCTGGATCCTTTAACAGCAAAGGGATTGTTGGAAATATAATTCTTTATAGATTCGCTCGTTCTTGCTTCCCAGAAGTGAATCCCTTACAGCTTCTAGATTCCCGTTATCCACAGATCCTATCCCCTATTTTCCTCAAACACATCCGGATTGAGCAGTGTTCGGCCAGTAAACGTTCTTGCAGTAAGCATAGACTATTTAGTAGCATATATTGGAAAATAATATAAAATAAATATACGGGGATATTGTTCCGCTCATACAATCCGGATGTGATATATCTTACCTTAGTTATATTTATGCTTCATATATACCATAACTTTTTCTGACCCATACTTCATACAACGTTCCATTCCTTGTCATTTGTCACTGGAAATAATCGACGCTTATTGCCTCACATTTTGTGCAGCATCCAGAAAGTGTTCCAGAAAACTCAGAAGGAAAGGGCAGGGTTGCTCGGGCAGCAAGCCGGCGGCTTCTTCAAAGGTACTATCCCGAGGCGCCTGAACGTTATCAACCAAAAGTCAGCCTTAGGGAACTAGAGACATTGCATTTAAGTCGCCTGCCGGAATATCGAAAACCCATTATCCCCGCTGTACATAAATCCCCCAGAATAGTTTTTGACGAGCCTGAACGAAGAATAGGTGGTGGCGGATCACTGCGTCAATGGTTAGCTGACGGTTTATCAAAAACTCGAAATATGTTTCGTAAAGATGGTAAGGACACATCAGAGTTTCGGTGGCTTGATTCGCCATCGGCTGGGGAGCTGGATTCCCCTACTGACTTCTCTGACCCTTACGACCCCCCTTATTCCTCCTATGACTACCCTAGTTCCATTGGCAGTGATAGACAGTCACCTGATAGGTATCTTTATGACAGTTTGGAACCAGGCGACGACATAGGAGGTGATATTTATTTCACCCCAAGTGACTTCACTGAAAGCCGCACGCGTCGAGCTGTTACACCCAGGCCTTTACATTCAGTAAAACAACTCAGACGAAGGCGGCGCAGAAGAGAAAGAAATCGAACCCCGTCTTTCCTTAGGCAGTCCCCTCTGTTAGATAACATATCAGAAGTGGGTAGTGATTTTAGTGACTATCGCGATACTGATCCCCTCGATGACTACCCTCTGAGTATGGAGTCAATAAATAGGCAAACAAGGTTTCTCCCATATGAGCCTGCCCCTCCGTATCCTACTACTAAACTTTATTCAGATTTTGGAACGTCATTATCGAGTCCTAGCTTAAATGTTACCCCATACACTCCCAGCATACCAGACTTAACCGGTAACAGGGTAACGCCTTCTGCTATACTCTTCAACTCAATTGTGTCTGCCGCCAGAAGGAGAGCATTAGCAAATATCCCAGATTTCTCTCATTTGGATACGTCTAACATTATATTTAGCATAGATACACCTTTATCACATCGTCCCACGACGTCTGTACCACGAAAACTGGAGTTTGAATTACCAGTGTCGTACAGAGTACCTTATTCATCACGATCATATCCCACAATTACCCCAGTTGGTGATGAAATAGCATCATTTAGACCAAGTGAACCTCTCATAGTAGAGACCAACAGACGTCCGTTAGATTTATCTAAGCCGATCGTCGTATCTCTGGAAGGAGGTGAGGACTTCTTTAGTAAATTCCTGACGCAAAGAAAACAATTTCGCGATAGCATCCTAAAGCGTTTGGACGATGGTGCTGAAACCACCCGAGCAGTTGTTCCTTTAAGATATACATCTAGCTATTATACGGCACCGTATAGAGCTGTAGCTACATCTAGACATAGTCCTGAACCCCAAGTAAGTCGTAGAGATAGAGACAGACGAAAGTTTGATACACATGACGAAATGCCAGTTTTGTCAAGTTTTAGTCGATCTACTTATCCCATAAGGGCAGTAGTGAGCGTAGATCCCCTGCCGTCGAGATATTCGTCCTATGAAAGGACCAGACCAAGAGAAATTGAAGATGATTCCATGAGTTTGGTACCTGTGAGTAGGGCCAACCAATCGAGGACGTATTCCTGTGAGAGGGACAACGACGAGCCGACAGGAACACTAACCACTCTTGACAGAATTCGGTTGAAGGTAAATACGATTTTAGAAAATTGTAACCTGCCCAAAAACCTTCATGTCCCAGTGCTTGTAACCCTTGGGTTGATGGGAACATACCTGCACGTATTTTTAAAATACAAAACCAAAACCAAACACACGATTGCTTGCTATTTTATCTGGTCTCATTTTCTTTTCTCCACCCTGTTTAGGATCAGAGATATGAATAGGCGAAGACACTAGGTCAACTAACATACCAACCTGATAATACGTTTGAAGTGCAAGGTTGACGCCACCTGTAAAAGATTTATGTTTGAATCGACCAACGTCCCCCAGTGTGCGTCGTCTGTGGTGATGGTCGTGTCGTGGTCCAATACACTTTTCGCGCCAGCGTTCCTGAAATTCCAGGTTCATCAGTTTTAATTTGGTCCATGAGTATATTCTATTGTTCTCTTCCATAAAACGTTGTATAAAGAATGGGTCTAGAATGGTTATGTGTCTGTATGGTGGAAATGTCGTAGATTTAGTTAATCCTACGTCTCGTTCGTTTTAAATTCCTCATTACCTTTTCCCTGTAGATATATATGTAACCATTTGAACCCGTGCCTTTCCACAGGCTTACGCTTCACCAACCACCCCAGCAAGAGCAAGAGCGAGTCGAAGGGCACACCGCCAACAAGAAAACTCCTATGTACCAACACAGCCGGTCTATAGCCCTGTTTATAGTGTTCCACCTCAGGTACCCTACTTAGCTGTTAGTCCTCAACCCGATTCTAGATATATTCGTGCCAGGAGTCTGTCTCCTGAGTATGTTTATAGGCGCCCAGTGGGTGGTAGAGCCAGAGCTAGGGCCTGTCGTGGCGTCAGTCAGATACCCGATGCGCCTCTGGCTGAGCCCTACGCGCGTGGACGGACTCCCATAAGAGCATCCCCTGTTCGTTACGTACCTTATCTATCTTATTCACCAACCAGAGAGGCCGAACTGGCTCTGTCTCCAACATTGCTGGAAAACACTAGATCGAGGAATCCTTACGTTGATGAACCTTATGTCCGGGGCTTCAGTTTCGCATATCCTTACAGGGCTGGATTGTGGGCAAGATCTAGGCGAGGTCGTCTCCCCTTGCGTGGATCTAAGTATTGGGCTTACCCTTATGTTGGGTCAAATTTAAGCGGGTACCCTTTCGGAAATACTAAATGGATTATTAATCCCAGCACTGCGACTACTTTAGGAGTTAACCCAGTTAGAGCCGGTAGGGAAGGTGTTGATCCATTGTCCTCGAGTCGTATGTTTTGGGGCCCGTCTTGGCTTGATTATGAAGATTCCCCACGTTTAAGAAATTTTGATTATCACTCTTTGTACAACCCGCGATTTGATATTACTCCTGCTGAGGCTGTTCGATTTGGCATTGATCCGACCACAGCTGCAAACTGGAATGCGGCATCCCCTATTAGAACAGGTAGATGGGATATGACTCCCGCTGAAGGGATGACTTGGGAGGCTCCAGAAGAATCACTAAAATGGAATGTTTACCCTCTTAGGGCAGGTTCCCCGAGGGCTCGATCGGTTTCTCCTCTGAGAAGCCATTCACAGGCAATGTCTCCCGCTGAGGCTACTAGGTGGGGTGTAACACCATCCGAGGCAGCTCTATGGAGCTTTTATCCAAGCAGTAGAAATGCGGCCTTAGAAAGATACGAGAGAGCTGCCAGTCTCCCACCATTAAGCTATTTAAGAGCTAGAAGTCTCTCTCCCTCGCGGTACTCAAGAGAGAGAAGTCTCTCTCCTGTAGCATACGCGAGAGAAAGAAGTTTGTCCCCTTTGGGGTTTAGACGAGCAAGAAGCTTATCTCCCCTGGGATATGAAGATTATCCCGCTAGATCATGGTTAGGATATTATCCTAGACGTCGAAGTCTATCGCCATCTTACAGATACGGTATTGATCCGCCGTACTCAGTCCCAAGATTTGCATACCCATTCAGTAGGACGCGAGATGTTAGTCCATTGAGATTCTCTCCCCTGCCTTTGAGAACACGCAGTCATTTATCCTACCCAAGTTTTGCAAAAAAGGCAATTGTTCCCTCAAAAATGGCAAAGAGGGCCGCTGCTCGTAGGTATCCCTATCTCCCGGCACCCAGGAGGGCCCCAGTTGTGGTTGTCTATATGTCCGATAACGAACCCAGGAGAGGACGAAGAGCTTATTCGGCAGAAAGGCAGAGTAGAATCAGCCCGGACACAGTGAGACATATGCTTAGGAGGTTTGAGCCAAGAAAGCCCTACGAAGATGAATATTCCGGCAAGGTGGCCTCCGCCAGAGCAATAACCAGAGCTATGGCACTTATCCCACAAGGGATCGATTTTCAGGTGGAGTTGAAAATCTATTAATTTGTTGGCGCCAAAGCTTGCAGTTTTACTGTGGCGTGAAAGGCTGAAGCTGAATGGTATTCAATTTCACTGTGTAACTACTTTGTGATAACGATAGCTGTGATTGACAATGGTATATATATCGTGTTTTTGTCTGCGTCATGGTCTTTCAAAATACTCTCGCTTCTCGTTTTGTCGTTTAGTAGGAACTCATGTCAGAACCTGCTAACATCACAATCATCATGTGACTCATCATGCTGCTTTACACTTCTAAATACTTAAATTTGCAAGACATGATTTCTTACTAAGGGACATTTACAAGCGCTTTAAAGTGTTGTTGCAAGTTTGCATTGTTCTCATGGGCCAATATTGCGCGCGAAGTTGTTGTTACCCGTTTCAGACATTCGGACGTTCAAAGCATGAGTTGTATTTGGACTCACGGCATGTACCATGTTACCACAGACGCAATGCATCTCTCCCTTCAAACAAAAAGTATTAATTACGTTATTTCGCATTACTTGTCCTCATACTATGTTATTCTGGGGAATTAGAATTTTACCCGACTCCTTACTTCTCAATTCTTATCTCCTCTTCAATTAACAAAAGCTCTTTTCTTTTAAATTTGTTTCGTGAGCGAAAAAGACTTTCAAACATAAATGGACCTCTAGAAACTGTCTTAGACAACTTGACTAAGAACCCTTCCGATGGGTGACGGGAAAAACTATACCTCAGAATTACATGCAGATGCCTTTCCTAATACCTCCAATTCTCACCAATATGGCCTGGCTTGCTAAATAGCTATCTCACCCGCAAACTGTTAGCAGCCATTCCTTGAAAAATACCAAATTATGCGTAATTTGAATTACGGTTTAACTACGTCATAGCAGTTATGCGACCCTATCTTTTTACAACTTGCATGGATATACGCAAGTAGCATGGCATTACCCCCATTTGAATACATTGGTTCAACACTAAAATGTATAATGTTATAAACGTAATTTAATCAAATGTCTATATATTTTTTGGATCTTTTGGTGAAAAATTATTTAGTTTTTCCAGTATAACTCGAACTATGCAATCTTAAAGTAAACTATAAAGACTGTTGCTTTCTTTGAACGTGGGTGAGAAGCTATTGCAATGACCTTTACCTTTGACCTTGAGTGACCCGCTGGTGACATTCCTGCCTTGTTTCTCTTCCATACACAGGCTGCCATCATTTCACCTAACGTGGAGATAGAGACTAAAAGGAAGACTAAAGGGCCGAAATCTAAATATGCTGCCGCTGTAATGCGGGAGTTGAGATTAAACCCCAAGGTAAACTCGTTTTATAACACTGCTTAACAGCCAGAGCGCGATGCCTAACTAATCCAAGCTTGCACTAACACACGCTGCTGGAGAAGCGGGTACATTTTGAGAGACACATGGCAATCTATACTAGGGAATGGGTTCAGCGGGGATCTTCCATGTTTTGTTCGTTTTAGGAGGATGTGGTTTATCATCCAGTGGTTAACAGAGACCGATACGATAGGTTTAGCCTCCGTGCTACCCCAAGGACCGACAAGGTGTATTCATCTGGATCTTTAGCCTCCAAAGCCGTCGTAAGTAAGCCATTGTATGTTGATGTGCATGCATGACCATCAGAGCCTCCTTCATACGGCATGTTTTTCTTTACTATACACATCGACAAAATCTTTGAAAGACAAGTATATCATGTTGATAAGTGTTTACTGATTGTAGTGAAAATTTGTGAAGTGTTACTCCTCTGGCCTTAAAGTTCTTGGGTTATCGTTCTTGGGTTATCGCCCTTGCGTTTCACACATTATTTCAACCTGTTGAAGATTAACGACACGGCAGTTTTGATTCGAAAATACTGACCACGGATGAACCGTCCTAAGCTTAGGTGTGTCCTTAAATCTACAAACTCTTCTTTAAACAAAGCAAAGTTGGCTTACGTTATTAATAATGTGTTCGGTGTGTCTCCATACAGTTTTAATTAACCATGTCCTAGTATCTTAACATCGGTACCGTTGCAGCCAAGGCCAAGCAGTGGTAAAACAATTCGCCAAGCTGAAGGTTATTCGAAACCAAAGAACTTACTCTCATGGAAGGTTAGTCTTATATTTATTTCATTACTAAACCGGCCTGGTATTCCTCATTCCAAAATGATGCTCTCCTTTTATCACAACTGGAACCGACTTGACCCTCCCTTTAAAGTTTCAAGAGGAGTGTGTATATGTCCGTGAAGGATTATTCGGTTCTTGAAATTAAATGTAGTTTGATCCAATTGAAAATAGTTGTAATGCAAAATTATACCACACAAATGGGCTAACTGTGCATATCGCCCTCAGGAAATTATACAGAACTATATCCGAACCGGAGACTTTTGGAGTTTTAAGCCCGTTCTGTACATAAAGGGAAACATTATAGATCTATTCTCAATGGTATTGTAGATATAACTTTCTGAATAATAAACACAGTTTCAAACAATTTTCTTTGGGGTTCCCAATTGATAAAATATTTCATCAATTCCTCATCAAACCTAACAAATGCCTGAACCCCGCTTCTAGTCAAGCTGATGTGAGAATGAATTTAACATTGCCTATGTAGGAAGCCTTGTCATTTATTGAGTTATTCCCACGTATCATGAGAGAGGTACAGATTGAAACGAATCAATACATAAGTCCTTCTGTTGGGATCTTTCTCTTCTTGCCGGAACACGATTAATATTTTTACATTTGAAAAATGTTAGCTCTTTATGACAACATGTACCAGGAGAACTAAAATGTGTAGGTTTATCATTTGAAAAATTCCAAATTTCCGGAAAAAGACGGTGAAACCTCGTCTATTGTTTCAACAGACCAAAGCGCACGGTGAAATTATGAGAAACTGTTTCAAGTTTGGAAACTCGGAATATCAAGTATCAAACGGAAGGGCTTAGATTAGATTCCTAGATGACCGATTTCTTGATGCTGTTTGACTGTTATGCTACCACCACACTTCCTCTTTTTCGTCGCACCTCACGTGTTGCATTGGTGCGAAATTTATGTTAACCTCCAACATTTCAGATTGAAATATAGTTATGCTTATGATGTCGTAAAATGAGTCAAACATGTGTCAGAAATGCTTTCGTCGTTGTTGTGTCTGTGAAGTGTCTGTGGAGTGCATCTATAATGAAAGGCATGGTATTAACAAAATTTATTAGCTTGTTATAACATTGCGATATGATTTAACATTGATGTTCATTCACCATAACTCTAAGACTCCCAATGTAAGCAGGGCGGGGTACACATTGGTCAAGAATACTATTACCATTTTTTGTTTTCCTTGGTAAACTTGAACAGTACAGGATAGATTCGTACTCGGATCCCTCGGACGTGTTTTACACCCCAGCTTGTGTCTACAAGATGAAGGACCGGGTAAGAGATGTTCAAGAAAGACTTGACCTCCACCGTCAGATGCTCGACCGTTACCTGGAAGTCGACCTAGGGCCTGGTGATGATGTCTCCTCTCGGATTGCTCGTAAACACAAAGATGTAGAGTCGAGACAGCCCGAGTAAGTGGGGAGTCTGTATAGGTAACTCGAGCTATATTTCAGTTGGATTGCTCGTGTGACAAACATACCTGCTGCACCTGGTTTTCTAGTTTCGCGATGTCTGCTGCTGTACAGATTCACTGCCACGCAACCTGTGAACTGAGCCTGTCTTGTAAATCACAGCAGAATTTCTTGATAAACCGATCCTCTTCTCTTAAATAAAACAAAGGTGTCCGGAAGAGAGAATAAATCAACGACCCACACATAACCATTGTACAAATGCATTGTTCTGTAAAGTGAAAGGTATTTGGCTTTTTGTAATTATTTTTGCCACATCGGACTATATTTATATTATTTATTTTTCGTTAAGTTATTATATCGGATTCTCTTATGTTCCAAATATTCAAGGACCTTTGCCCAATATATCGCGATATTAAACTTGAATGATTGTTCCTGAATGACAAACCCATCTAATGGGAACAAATTACTTAGATTTCTTATTTAGAGTTCACGCTAAATGAATTTACTTTAACAATTTGCAAATATATCAAGTTGACCAGATAATTTAAGCTTACGTTCGCGGTAGTTCTTAAATTTACAATTTGGAGGATAAGTCATAATGCTGAATATGTTAACCTTTTCAATAAAATTACCAACAAAATTAGTTGTTAATGTGTGCTGTGTTTTCATCCTTCCTACTGTTGTATTGTTAGAAAAACCAAACTCCCTGGAAAACCCTTTTACTAAGCTGGTATTTTCTGTCCAGGATAGAGGTGTATAAATGTGATATACGAGAACCAAAACTATTGACCCCTAAAGAACCACCTTTTCGAATTTACCTACCAGTAAGTCCATTACGATGCATTGCTTGTGGTTTTATATCCAAAACCCTATTCAGTAGAAATCTGTTTTCATTATGCTCTTCTGAAGTAGTATATAATTTTCACTTTGTTTCGAGTACACGAACCTCGAAAGAGATTTGAAGGCGAAACTCTGTTTTAGAACTGTCATGATGCCCACTAGGTTAATTAGATCCCTGCTTGGCATTTACCCTTCAAACATCCTTTCTTGTTTTTGAAATCCTTTGGAAAACATAGATTACCGAAATTGTTTAAAATGAATTCCCTGATTAATTAATACGCGCGATGTGTTTGACATTTCAACAGAATGATTGGATGCATCGATTTTTATTCTGATCAATATCTTGGAATTTGTATGCCAAAGTTTAAAAAAGGCTGTTAGACATTTTAAATATTGACCATTTAGTAATAAGTTTAAGTCAGTGCTTCGATGACTTTAAAGGACATCACCAGAAGAACAACAAAGTAACACTCCTCCGAGGTAGCACAACATGGACATCTACAAAACGATGACCTTCGCCTTGTAAAGGTAAAGTAATCCGAGGACAGCATGTAGTTCCTTGGAAATATAAAACGTCTATGTCGCATAGAAAGAAGTTAAACTGAGAGATAGAGCATGTGAAAGTTAAGTTTATCTTAATACTGTTTCTTGCTGTCAGACTTTCTTATTTTTATTGGCACTTTATATTGTTGATACTTACGCTTAAATTAATTCAATTGTCGTGTTAAGCTGCTTCTCCATAGTGACAGTGGCTGACTATGCGCATGCGGAAGTACTCGGCTGTAGTATGCGGGATACCGCACCCCATTTAAGGGAGATTGTCGAGAATTCATCTGGTGTTTTTCTTGTGTAAAAAAAGTGATCAGCCTAATTTTCTGATGTAAAGTATTGTTATTAACCCATGTTTTCATTTTGAGGGGTGGGAAATGATTGCCATGTTGTCGTCATTCGTGCCGTTTTGGTTTCAAGCCGTCATTTAAAAATGCTCACAGAAACTAAAATGAAACATCTTGTTGCTCAAACTCTTCATCGTTTCTCCAGCGTTAAGAAAAAATAATCTTTTTTTAAACTACCATTTTATCACCCTTTTTCTTCAACTAAGTACGCTTGCTTTAGTCTATATAGTAGGTAGCTGATGAGTTCTGTACCCAGTGTGTTTTAGTTCAGGGGGACGAATGAGCAATATAGTGATAACGTTATTTATCTTAAAGAAGCTTGACGTCACGCACGTGACTCTAGCATCAACGTCTCCCCCTTTCTTGTACCATTGACTGTTCATTTCGGATACCCAGTCATATGAAATATTTGTCCAACTGTAATTCTTTGGTTTCACTGGAAACGGAATGAACACTATTATTTCTCATTCACCTGGACACCTATATCATTTTGTTCCCATGACCTTTCTGAACGTAATGCCTGCCTATATAGCTATTAGTCTTTCTCTTCTATTGTTTGGTGTAACAGACCTCAACTTTATAAGTTACGGGAATGTTATTTACATATACTAAAACCTCTACTCCTTTACAATGTATGTAGTTGAAGCATTTTTAAAAGACTTTGCTCTTTTTAAAATACTTTCTAATGTATTGACTGTATTTTATATTAAATAGTTTTCATATTAATGATATTTTAGTATAGTGAGTCGGCCTGACTGTAGTTTGTAAAGTAAACGCAGGTCAAATATTGGGATAATAATTTATAGTACACATTACAATTTTGGGAGGTAAATTAGTTTATTACTTATTTTCTAAAGGAATAATCTTCACTTCAATCACTCTTAGCGTTAAGTAAATATTTATCTGATAAGCCCTCGGTGAAATGTGAAAAATAAAAGGCTATTCCAGCTGGTTGGAGAAAACTCATGATGTATCTTTATTAAAATGTTAAAAGGCAAATAAACCTAGCGTCATAGAGAAAATTGAAAAAGTAACATTATTGAAAAGATAAAAGGTAGTTCCAGCTTCTTGGAGAAAATTCATGAACTTTTAAAAAAATAAATGATAAGACTATAAACGTAGGCTCATATCGTAAGGCGTTCTCGGTTTCAGAAAAGCGAAGGCGACAGCAGTTCTGGCGGTTCAGGAGGCGGACAGCCGTCAGCCTTAAGGCAACGACTCAGAAAAGTCTTATGTAAATCCCGTAACGACCCTGCATATTACAAAGACTAGTTTCCAAGGTCACAGACGGCACATCGGGGAGGTAATGCTAGATTTTACTCAGCTTATTCTGGCCAGCTCCAGCAAAAAAAAAATGTTTGAATAATTTTTAATTTAGTTTCAGCTCCTATTTTATTCTTGGTATTCTATTGTGTTATTAATTTAAAATATTGCTTTCTATGAAAAAAATTGTGAGCACGGTATAAAATGAGTGTAGGTTAAGATGTGGAGACAATTGCCAAAACGAACTCTCTCAAAAGGTCTCGCCATTCGCTATCTAGTTTTTACTACCATGTTTTTCTACGTAACACTGTTTCGTTTTGGGGTATGTTTTGGGGGGGAGATGGACGTTCTTATCAGTGCACTAACATTATGAGAAGAACTGCATGTATGTGTACTTATGACGGATCACGGATTATATCAATGTATCCCGAATCATCAAGCTTTTGTTCAATGGCGGCTTGGCATGGCACAATTCTGTTACTTACTAATTCTGATCACTTCTGTCACATCCAAAGTTTCGCGAACATTATTAAAACAAAATTGTATTCATTGTTTTTCATACGTTTTGCCAAAAACTAATTCGGATTTTATGAGATCGTGACATTTTTATTGTTTGTTTTTTAGTAACTTTTCTCGTTATTCTCAATTTCAGGCTCGGCAGACGATCTACTCCTAAACAGACGAGGGAAATACATCCGGGCTAGAGGAAAGGGCGCCTGATACCAAATTTCAATGAGCAATGAATTCTTTTTTTTTTCTTTATTAAACTTCGATGTGTTTTGGTCAACCTGGTTGTGGCAAAAGAGAAGGACATCGAAGATGATTTGTCCACGGCAATATAATCGGCGACCCAATCAGTAACGGCTTCTTTCGGCAATGTGCTTTTGTAATTACGTATATGTTGGTTACTAGTTGTGTATACTCTTATAACATGGAGGGTTTATCATTTTGGTTCATAACGATATTTCTTAAAACGAGTTTTACAGCCCTTGGTGAGTTGGACTTTATCATGTAGTATATTGGCAATGAGAACTTGGTGCCTGGTGCATTGGTAGCGTCTTGCCAAATCTGGTCAACTGTACAGAATATGCCTTCATAAATATCAATTCGAATGTGACTTTTACAAATTTGCCGTATTTATCCTTATGCTGGAGGCCAGACTATTTAATTTTTGTAAAAGTAAAACCTATAAAATCCACATGAGAGGATAGATGGACTGTTTTCACTGATAACTCTCCCTGTCGCTGGGGCCTGTACGGGAAGAGCTTAATGTCCGCCGACAGGAAATCTCAAGTTGTCACGTGCTAACATCACACGAATGGGGCGTCCCGACGCCATGTTAATCGGAAGTGCTGATGTATATGTAATCGTTTTGAATGCTTGCTCTTTGTATATTAAGTTTTAAATTTTTAAACAACGGAACATTTTATCTCTTGTTGATGGATAGTAAAAATAACAAATAGTGTATCTTTCTGAGGCTAATACAGTCATTGTTAAGGCTTAAGCCCGATTTTGTTGTTATTCAAGTGACTGTGAAAGCTTAAGACTTTATTTCAATGTTGTAACGTAACTGTAAAGTGTGACATACTATGTTACTTTTATAGCGCTTCTTTGGAGGTTTAGATTTCTGAAATGGGACAATCTTTGAATACCACCTATAAGAATGTATGGTCATATATAACGTCTGTTAATTACGATATAACTCCATTCTACCAAAGCAAGAGTCCCGCCATACTTCGTGTTGTAACTAAATGTACTTGTTAAGTATCTTATGCTTGAAAATATTACAAAACTACGGCATGTTGGGCTTTCGGATTAAATACCACTCAAGCACGGACACATTTTAGTCCAAGAAAAAGTGACTCAATAAAGGAATCGGATCATGTGAAATTGGTCTCCGTGTTAAGTTTGTGGGAATCTTTTTAAAATAAACTAATGGTGTGATTGGTGTTTTCACAACACGCTACATTACCCGTCGTTGGTGTAGCAGATTATGTAAAGGATTCAAGTCTTTAAGTTCTGTTGATAAAACACGAATGTATGTTTGTTGAAATAGGTTTGTTTGTTTTATTTGATTGGGGTTTAACGCCGTACTGGAGTATTCGAGGCTATTTCACTCGTCTGGCGGCGTGCAGGCCTTATGGATAAAGGAACCACCTTATAGATGCCATTCTCAACAAAAAAACAAGACTGAGACAGGACATGAACAAACAAAGATCCACCATCACATTATCACCCATAACGTTTTGAATATATATGCTG
>JARDVA010000020.1:38168-50015 GCA_030265315.1 Mopalia swanii
TGGGTTTTAACATGTTTTTATTTGTTTATGGAACAAACGGAACAAAAATATTTATAGCATTGCTTCGTTTGTAATGAGCACGCATTCAATATGCAGGCATGTTGAGCACATACAATTCGAGTCAAGAAAAATAGGATGAAAAAATATTACGTTTGAATTAGTCAGAATGTTTATGTTGTTCATATCACAATACATTGATCTGTTGCATACATATAATATTATTAGCTCGCTTAATGTGGCTTAACAGTATTTATGTAATTTTCATCATTATATGCAATAATGGAACAAACTGTCGACTGGAATGCATTTCAGATCTATGTAAAACACTCCATTATGTGAGTGGACATACTATTGTTTTTTAATCAAACATTTGTATTGCGCATGACCATTGAATTCTGTCACTTAAATCTTGTGGTTCCCCGAGGTTCAAAATTGTGTTGAAGGATTATTAAACGTCCGAGTTGATTTCGAAACAATGTAGTCTCGTATAATATGTATTAAGCAACTTACGGAAGATAAAATAAGTGATATAGTTCTTATCTGTCGTTTTATGAATATATCTTAACGTGTATGTACTTTCGTCGAAAAGCTTGTAAAATAGACAATGTATGTGCATATTAGGCACTGTACATGTTCATTATTAACATATTTGGTCTTAGTAAACAATACACAAAAATCAAATTGGTTTACTAGCAAAATCAATTAATATGTCAATGAATAAACTTCTTACAGGTATACAATATGTTACATATACTAATGTCTGTGTAGTATGTTTTGATGGGTTGGACATAAACTACCCGGAACGTGCCAGCTAAACGGGACACGTGTATCACTGGATTCAGTAACATGCGATATAACAAAAGGCTAGCTAAATTGCACAAAGACATTATGATGTTACATTGATTGTTGGTAATAATTGCTTTACAGCAGTGGTTATTAATTCAGGGGTTGGTTCACAGGTAGGCTGAATATGGCGGACAATTGACACGATGGCATCCCCATGCAGCCTGTCTAAGACAATCGCTCCTGTACTTTACACTGGGTCAAGCTTAGGGGCGGGGTAGACCCACCAATCAAGCGAAACACATGGGTGATAACGAGAGACCTGAACAGGTGCAAAATATGGGAACCAAAAACAGAAAATGAAATTAGCTCAGGTTATTTAAGTTGATTGGAATATCCTGGATTAACGTTTTGAGTACATTGTTTTTGTGACCAGTCTTTATGGCTACCGCTGAGAACTGTATATTTTTATTGTAGAGTAAGTCAATTTCGCTTTCCTCCACCGCGATTCGAACTCAAGTCTGATTAACAGGGCCAGCGCTCTAAGCTCGAGTAACATATATTAAATTTAGGAATATTTACACATAATTTGCCAATAAATTTGTTATGAGCATAAAACATGTTGCAAGTATTAACAACAGTTACAATATGTATGTCTTACAATAAATAAACAACAGCATATGTGTTGATGTGTTGGTGATTCAATGAGATTTATTGTGTATATAAGATGTGCGAAAACAAGTTAAGCCCCACGCGAGCTGATAATGTTTTTTTAAATCAGAGGTAAGATAAAGCTAGTTTTATCTAATATTATCTGCTTAGGAGGCTTGTACAAAGCACACTCGCCTACGTGTTGCCTAATCCGTGACGAGCCCCAATAAAGGTTTGACACAGGTAAACTGATTGTGGACAGGTGTTGCCACATTGCCTTCTGTTCCACGACAGAACTGCTGCGAGCACAAATAAAAAGAATTTCCTAAAAACCATGCAGTTTCTATTTTCTTAACTATTCGATAACCTTCGACAATAGTTCTGTACACAATATCAATATAAAAAATAATATAAAAGATGTTAGATCGGGTTATTATAATCGAGAAAGGTTTATTATCAACACATGTTATATGAAGTGCATACTAGTTTGTTGCTAGTAATCAGAAACTACAAATTTGTAGTTTACCTTGAGCAGATACATATATCCCATGTATTAAACAAAATATTGCAAATATATTTATTTTCAAGACAGAATACTATATGTTTGTGTGTGTCTGCTTCATCTATACTGGAGCCGCCGTATTTAATTGATATCCCTTTGAACAAAGGCTTAATTTAATTAAAACATTATTGTGGATTTCCTGTACACTGATATATCCAGGTAGGAATATGTTTACGTTTAGCGTAAAGAAAAAATCAAAGCTTTAATCTAATTAAAAACATGTATTAAGATAAATTAAATTTGAGTAGTTGTATGTATTTTGTTTCAGTTGCATTAGTTCTCTTCTTTAGCTTTTGAGCTCTTCTTTGTTGGCCGTATGACTTGGGTCCAAATGTCAGTCAGAACGTATTAAATTGACTAACTACATTGATATGTATTCGTTATGACAGCCTAATATTATTTTTCGTGTTGAAAAACAGTTCCTGTTAGTTCTCATATCAAAATCTAATGGCAGTGGCGTTATCATAAGTGTCATCTTTTTAGATAAAATCGGAACAGATTTCCAAGTAAATATGTGTTTCTTTAAAAACTCGAAAACGCAGTCAGCTAAGCAGACACGGCCTCTTACACACACGTGACTGGGATGCGGCTGACATGTGCCTAGTTAAAATATCCAGACGAAGATATCTAACCAACCTTTTCTTCAACCTGATTTCAAACAATTTCCAGTGAAAGTACTCATTAAACAGCTATCTGTTAATCTGTACCCTCACCTGAATATTAATTGTCTGCAGATCAACAATTTGTTTCACAGAGTAGGCTTGTTAACGGTAAAACGTAGAACATCGGATAAAATAGGACCGACTTAATTCAGTGTTTCCATAGTAGAGTAAGACATCACTATGACAGTTACTTAATTTTAACAAAGCCGTAGTTTAAATATTTTATGGGACAAGGAGCTTATATTTGTCTCCGCATGTATTCATTTAATAGGTATAATCTGTCATTTTGCCAATATATTAATATATAAGTGTGATTGCTTTTATAAATATATATATGTATCACTTCAGAACCAAATATTTTGCAATTGCGTCTGCTATCAGAAATGTACAGATTCATTACATATTTTATAATTCCTTTCTTCAGTTAAATAAAACATAAAACATTTAGAATATCTACTCAACTTATACTTTTAACATCTATATATGCGATTTGTTTTGTTGTTGGTTGTTTGTTTTTTTGTTGTTGTTTTTTTTTTTGGGGGGGGGGGGGGGGTTATAGTTGTTTTTTTCGACACACCCTATTGAGAAATGTCTGGTAAAGTGTTATAGAAAGGAATATAATATATCAAATGAAACAGATAAATAATTACAAATCCGTGCGAGCAATGCTCTAAGTCAAGTTTCACGGTTGAGTGGATTCTGTACAACAAATCAGACAATGTGTTTACATGAACGTCATTGTCAACAACAGGCGATACATCGTCACAGCTTGTTGAACTCTGCCTTTTATTGTGACCATTGGTCATTTAGCTTATTTTGATAAACCAAGGTCATTTTGACGCAACATGTATGCTTGCTGCGCATGCTCTTGTTAGGTGACAAGATCGGTTCGCCATCTGTGTTCTGCTTAAACCATCTGGGCGGGACTATTTTCGAAACGATACGGGCGCCGAGTCTATATCACATATATAACATTATTACAATAGGGGCCATTCATCGCAACAGGACCTATGAACAATTAGATTAGAGAATAGTTCTCATGATTTTATGATAAAACAAGGCGCGTGCCAGATCCGTATCGAACGATACAATTTGAGAGTAGGAGGGAAAGATATCGTGTCTATTGGACGGCAGAAGGGCTAGAATTTTCTGGAAATACTTAGTGCTATACTTACGTTTAATTAACCCTCTCCTCCTTTAATGCTGTCAGCGCATATGTTTCATCTGGGCTCACCAGTTACGTCATTAGGATGATTGACGAAATTTCTCTCTGAGGAAGGTCGTCGTCTGCATATAGACATCTCTTGAAATAGCTCCATTTTTGCGCTATAAATACCCAATAAATTGAATGAAATATACTCAGAGTTTCCAGAAACACACACACCTGCTACGTTGTAGTAAATTAGACTCGGAGATTTTAGTCCATCTATAGGGAATGATGCCTTAATGACAAACGAACACATTGTACTGCTTCGAGCTCTGAGTCAAACTGTATGCGAAACAGAAGCTCCTGCGTAGATATATATTCTACCCACAAGAGGCCCGTCAGCCATCTCAAGCCCCAAACCACTATACACAAACCCATGTGATTCCGAAAAACACATAATATTGTCTATGAAAACATATTTCGGGGGCCGCGTTGACTGAGCCCAAGAAAAATAACCAGACTCGAGAATTTCTGGTTCATATTATTGTATAGGTTTCTCGAAGCCAGTCTGTGAATACCCAGCCATCCACGCCCGTGAAAACAAGAACAACTCCTACATCGTTTCTAAAGACAACAACCTCGGCTTCCCCGGCTAATTTAATATGTTTATCTATTTGTTAATATAATAACGTACAACACTTGAATCATGTTTTGAGAAAACAGTTACTTTCCCATATGAAAATAACTGTGTTTGCTCATAATTGATAGACAAACACAATTGTGTTATTTTACATTATCACATATAAAGATTAATTTTCTATTTTATTGTGTGTATAAATATTCCACATGCACTGATCGGAATTCGTTGGGAAAATTATTGATTACACTATTAATGTAATTCCCTGTTTAGCATTCTCCACATTTAATTCCTGATGATGAGTATTTTTAAATAGGCCTACATTTTTGTTTTTAATTTCATAAATACATAAAATAACAGCATAAGGATTTAAATGATCGATTCGATTTTTAACCAAATTCCACCCATGCAAATTCGCCATATCTGGGGATTACCCTAGAAAATGACATTAAACACATATGTTTTTCCGGAAATAGGTACCCGACATACACAAACAGATATAACAATACATAATCTGTAAAAAAAAATACAGAGATATAAATGAAAAATAGTCTTCTCCGTTTTTAATTATTTATTAAAAATAAGCATAGCACAGTACATCTATCATTAAAATTAACAAAACATTATAACATCGTTAAGCACTCAAAAGTATGGCATTTATTGCATAGAAGTTTAAACAAATTTACTCGTGGATTTGTTGCTCTTGCCCATGGCCTGTGTTATACATGTACCTAGCATACAGCTGACTTTGGCATTCATTCTTTAACAATTTATTATTATCTTTCTGTCATAACAAAATCAAACCTGAAATTCTAGCCGCAAAATCTAGGATCTTAGTTAAGCAAATTAAAGTGATATCGTTAATCAGTTGACCGCAGCGAGGTATCCTGTTGAGGCCTTGATCATATGAAAACAAGGATGATCAATCTATTATTAGGAATTATAAAGCTGATAATTAGACTATTCCTTACCTTTCACGTGAACGGAAGAAGCCCCTGGGGCATTCGTACGCTGCCCCTCGGTTCGCTTTCCTTTTCACTGCCATCAGAAAAGTGCCTTGGGCCAAGTGAGCGTCTTACAATAACACCTTTGTGATTAGCGGTTGCCATTTTGCTTTGGATGCTGCATTTTTGTTGAAATTTTTCTGCCATAAAAAGAGAAGAAGAATTACAATGTTTAAGTAATAATGCTTTAAAACACACTTTTCTCCCTCACTTTTTTTTGAAAATAATAAAATAAACAAACATACACTTTATGGATGAATATGAGAGGATCAATCAGTTAGCCTTTAAATATTTCCCATTAAAACAAAAAAACTGTTATGATAAGACACAATTCACTTATTGTTCTTAAACTTATTTTGTGTCTAAAGCAAGAATTGTCTATTACACAATCAATAGTGAACTCCCACTAACACAGCATAGCATCATAGTAACTTGTAACAGCGTAGTTAAGAGAATCCCTCCAAGTGAGTCCATATAATATGCATTAAATATGTATAGCATAGTGATGTACATACCTGGTAACCGAGCCAGCGCTTCGTGGGAAACATGAACTTGGCAAGTGACATATATTCGACCTGATCCAATTTACTACCATTTCGGAAACACATTTGGAAATATTTTATTCGTACCGAAGCCAGTGTAATTCAAGACTGGCCCCGCACCCTATAATGTTCCCCATGTGTGGTTCTCGGCCATAGCTACTAAGTTCACTGCTTGCTGAACAATAGAGTAGCTGCCAGAAAGGAAAGACGCATGGGAAAGTAATGGCCGTGATTTACAGCCAGTCTATCCTCAGATACTAGTATTCACGCTTCGAAATCTAAATCGTCACGAAATATTAAAATTATTCTAAAAAATCCACACAAACTATATATGCATTAATTTATCCCCGAAAAAATCCGTATCCGGAAGCATATTAAATAGTGCGTATCTCATAGAGACTGGCGAATAAATAACAACTAAATAATCTGGTATCATAACAAATAAACAATCTGACTCCATTTAATCTATTTTATAGGTTTATACACGTATTATATGTCAATATTATTAGGAAGGATATACCTCAATTTGTTTTTAGTTTTGTCAGCATAAATTATATTGATGTACATATAATCTAACTCAATGGAATTCAGAAATAAAATCAGGAATGACTTGTCCTTGTTTTCAAGCAACTTCAACTGTTAATTTGAATATTGTGTATTAATATTTACCAAGTACAATTTTATAGTTGTTTATGTACATTCATGCAGACAAGGGTTTTTTTTTTACCATGTCGACTGCTAAATGAACCTCAACATACATAAATATCAACATGTACTGCATAAGACCGATTACGAATAATGTTTGCTTGTATCATCGTGTAATTTACAATTAAGATAATTAAGCTTTATTTTCAAACGAAAAAGCTCAAAATGAAGCAGATATTGCACAGGTAAAATGGCACGCGACAAATGGTACATTATATTGTTAAGGAGGGACAAGATAGCATTGAAACGCTTTCATTAAAAACTGGGCGGTGTCGAAATTGTCAATTAATTGAGTCTGAAGTCAGAGATTTGCCTGCAACTGTCACCATAGTCCCTCATAGTGCGCTCCGCGTGTGGCCGCGAGCTGGAGCCATAGCGAGTCAGAGAGAGCGCTGATTGGTCCGCGAAGTACGGTTGGGTGGGATCAATGTTCCATATAAGGGACGACTCATATCAACAAACCACTCAAGCAGTTCACTCAGTTTACGTTTAGAATCGCAACTAGTTGGACTGTTTTCTTGCTAAAGTTTATTATAGTAAGCCGTCGACAACTAGCAGAGAAGATATTACGAACATCAGCACGTACAGTTTGGCATGTGTGTAAGACTTTTCAAGTGATAGTGTTGTATATATTTGGTGTATGCATATACCCAACGCCACTGTATGATATAGCATGCAAGCAGGCAGCCTCCAATCCCGTTACCCTTCATCAGCTATCTCTTCCAACATGTCCAGTGGTGGTTTGAGTATGGTTCCTACCCTCTTCGGCGACCAGAACCCGTACTACCGACACGGTGGATATACTGGAATGACGATGGGTGGAATGGCAATGTACGGACATGACCAGTATGCTGCTGTCACCCGACCCTCGCCGTACAGTCCGTATGCACCTCAACATCATGCTCCAAAAGATATGGTAAAGCCCCCTTACAGTTACATAGCCCTGATTGCAATGGCTATACAGAGTCAACCCGACAAGAAGATCACGCTGAATGGAATCTATTCCTTCATAATGGATCGGTTCCCTTTCTACAGAGAAAATAAACAAGGCTGGCAGAACAGTATACGCCATAACCTATCCTTAAACGAGTGTTTTGTCAAAGTAGCTCGTGACGACAAGAAGCCAGGCAAAGGTAGTTACTGGACACTTGACCCGGACAGTTATAACATGTTTGATAACGGTAGTTACCTTCGACGTAGGCGCCGATTCAAGAAGAAAGACGCTCTACGAGAGAAGGAAGAGAGAGAAAAGCAGATTAAAGAAGAAAGCGAGGAAGACATTTCTTCTAGAACCCCTCCACCTCGGGACAACCCTACCAAGGAGTCGCCTGTACAGCACCAACATCATCAACACCAACAGCAGCAACAACAACAACAACAACGTCATCTCCATCTATCCGGTGAGTCACTGAATCTGACAACAAAACATAACGTCAGCAACCATATACACCACAATGGCCATACTTCAGATAATTCCAACTCTCCAAAATCTGAAAGTTTCGAACGAAAACTGACCGGGACGTCACCTGTTCCCGTGCCGACAAAACTAGAACCTATGGATTCGCCAAGATCTGAATGCGGTATCCAACAGCACAGTCCAAACTCTCTTCCCATTCCAGCAGATCCATTAGAACCAGTCAACTCTAATTTCAGTGTGGAAAACATAATAACGGCTAGTCATGCCACTTCATCGTGCGAATTAAATGGTGGGACAAATTCTTACATCTCAAGCAGACCTCCATCTCTCGTTTCACCTACACATATGCTCCCGTACAACCGATCCCCGGAACTTTACAGAAATCCGGCGTGTTCCTCCCAAGTACCTACAACAACCTACAACTATCATTGTAATAATCAGTCAGTATTTCCCTCAGCTGTTGGTCAAACGATGGGGCTTACCTCCGCAGTCAGTGTCACCGATGATTCCCCCAACTCTCCCATCACAACGCTGTCTCAAGCTAACGGACTCAATCATAGTATGTTTTCTATGACACAGGCCCCTCAACAATACGGCAGAACGAATTCATGGTACATGGGTCCTACGGCCGATCTCAACCATCACAGCAGTGACTATGGACACACTCCTCATTTCTCAAACATAAGTTTATACGACTCTCAAAGACTTTTATCAGCACAATCTCAGGTGCACGGACAAACGAGTTCCCCGAGTTGTCAATTAGCAGCCTTCAGAGCTCCATATAAATCTACAAATCCGTATACTTACGACTGTGGTAAATATTCCTGCTGAATAGAGTGTAAATATTTGACTTTCAAAACTAGCCAAAAACAAACTAAGTTGCTCCATTTAAAGTTGTATTAACAACAGTACCGACTAGAAGTTTGGGAAAATACAAACTGTCTCCTGCTAATCAAGAAACTGTTTTCCGTCAACATACATATTTTCCCTAGTGCTTCTATTCTATGAACTCCCTGGTGACCCGGGATAAAGTACATCTTATTCAGCTAACGGAAATATACTGTTTTTATAAATTATTTCTTCACCGAAGGAACCGTGAACAGGGAAATGCCACACGGTCTGAGAAATATTTTTAGTAATGTGGTCGACAGGCAGTGACATAAATATTCCTTCTAGCTATTGTTTATCAAACATTTAGAGTTACACGAACTCTAGTTCCTATGTGTTTGCCCTTGTACAAAAAAGTTTAATGTTCAGGGGTGTATTCGATATATGTTTTATTCGATTACTTATAGGGCAGTTAAACTAAGGCAGTGTCAGACTTTTTACCTCGAACATGTGTTGTAAAATCTGGACAAAGATTTGTGCAGTTCACCATGCCTGGGCCATTCAAGTTGACTTCAATATGTTCCCGGTTGTTTCTGGGCCGCCGAGGTAGGGTATGGTAATGTCGTTTTCTCGGGGTACGAACCAGCCTCTATTGCCCTCGAATAATACGGTAGAGAATTTTCCTTTCTCTGTACATCTGTTTGGACTACTCCATGCCACAACTGGCGGCCTCGTTGAAAACTAGAAACTGAACGACAGATGGAAATTCCTGTCCTGTTGAAGACAAATTTACCAAGGGGCTTGTTAAAAACTACAATAATGACAGAAAAACGGACAAGTGAGTGCTACAAAATATTTTCCCTAGCAAGAATTTTAAACATTTTTCATGATTCCGTTTTAGCGGCAACAGTTTATCACCGACACGAACGAAAATTTCCAGGTTTCTTTAGTGCACATATATATGTATGGTACACATAATTCAAACGATTTGCTCGTTTACGTTTTTCAGAGCAATTTATCGCATTTCAAGTGCTAAATTTGATTATTATGAAAATTGATTGTGAATTTAGATTATCTCTTTTTTTAAAAATGTTCTCCATAAGATTTAAATATTTTGAAATGGTATTTGGGATGTTTTATTTAAAGTTTCTGCCACTCTGAATGTACAAATATTTAACACGTATTGTACATCTGGGGTATCTCAATCAACGCTGTTTAAAGTCAACCGCACGCGTGAGCCGAACAATATGTATACACTCCTGTCTCCAAGAATTAAAAGGCTTGGTGATAAATGTACCCTAGGCTAAAGACTTTCAAGCGGAGTTCGATTCACGAGGCACAATTGTTTCAAATCTTATCTTTTTTTAAAATCTGGTTCGAATTCTCACCTATTCGCTTTAATTGTTTGCTCATATTGTTTAATGGAGATGTTTTTTTCGCTATACAAAAAACACTGCTCAAATGATATACTTTTCAAATGTCGGTTAAGTAGCAAAAATGCTCGATTTTAATTTTGAAAGTTGAAAAACATGTATTTCGTTACTTTGGAAATACTAAACATTGAAACAGGTCTAGTTCTTTTGTAATGACTATTGATGTGTATATTTCAGTTAATTAATTAAAATGTATTAACCGAAAATTTCTTGTGGTTGTCTTCATCATTGCCTTTAGTTTTCTTTAGATGTATTTCTTTACAGATATGCCCGGGATTTTAATCAGTTGCAATTGGTAGCAATTGTATCAGTTATTATACAGTTTATAAAATAACGCACTAGACTTATATATATAGCCACGTCCCTCTACAATATATACTGATTAATCTCTGGTAACGATTTTATCAGTTGTTTTACAGTTTATAAAATAATGGTCCTGATTTGTATAATCACATATCCGTCTACTTTATATACTGATTAATTTTCTGATAAAAATTGTATCCGTTCTTATACAGTTTATAAAATAACGGACCTGATTTTTAAAGTCACATCCGTCTACAATATATTCTGAATAATTTTCTGCAGACAAAGTTGAGAAAATCAATTCAGGGAAGTTTTTCTAAATTTCTCTTATGGCAAATTAAGCGGAAAAGGGTTGCGTCTGAATTGTTTTTCTACATTTTGTTCGCTTTGAATTATCTAACATCCCAAACGGTTATTGTTGCGATACGAAAACATAGAAATAATTTTGAAGGTGACATTTATCGTTTCAACTGACCATTATTTTGACTAATTTTTCTCAAAGATATGTCTTTTTGGAGGGGGGAAAAGTTCTGAACATGGTTACTTCAAACGATAAATAAATACCTTTATTTGATCGAAATGGCAAAGCTTTGGGGCACAAAGGGGACTGTTTAAGTTCCAATTTGCGCAAAATCAGTATTAAGTTTTTTAATTATTTTGATTACATACGGATATATAAATGTTACTGATGACTCCTATTATTGTGACATACGTGTATTGAATCTTATTCGAAATGAAAATTAAAAAAATAATTAAACTTCATATAAATGCATTATTAATGCCACTAAAGCAATTAAGTGGTAGTTCCCTGTATTTTACGTTTTACAGACAAAATTATCTGTTTCTGTAAAATAAGGAGGTTCTTTATTTTTAAGACTTTATCAGTATTTAATATATTTAAAACATCAAAATACACCTTAATCAGCAAACCAATTCATATAGAATCCGTGTATCACAATATTGTGAGTCCGTGTAACATCGTAAATGCGTTTCTTCCCAAACTCAATCCAACCATATTCACTATATTCCGGGCAAAATTTAAATCGTCAGTGAGGACAGAACTTGAATACTAGTATTGATAAAACAAAATGTTCAGTTTTGTGATATTGAAATTACTTTAACAATCCGAAAGCGCACATTCTGGCCTCCCGAAAATCTTAGAGAACATGCATA
>JARDVA010000021.1:0-11243 GCA_030265315.1 Mopalia swanii
TAGTACTTCGTATGCACTCTTCCACAAACGTCATTACTAGTATAACAACGTTCCGTTAGCTATATATGGTACTGTTAAAACTTATTCCTTTCGTATACTTATCTATTATTATGTAAAGGAAATGCAGCAATTGTTTAAGAAATAAAGTCTTCGAAATCTATACTCTGTTTGATGCTGGCACTGTACGAGCCATTCGTATTGTTTTGACACAACACTATCATGAAGGGTTACATAGTGTATAGTTGTTTAAGGGGATTCGTGTCTATTCTGTATAGGGTAAGTCATTGTAAGTCTATGAACGCAAGGCTATATTCCATTTGAAGGTGTCATTGCCGTAATTTTCCCACAAACAATGCGCGGGTGGTTGAAGGAAGCTTTCAGAGCTCAAGAGGAACAGGAACCAGAAAGTTTATGAAGTGATTGTATTGTTATGTGTGTTTATATTTGTCCTGTGTTGTTTTAAGTTTGTTGCCAGTGGTGTCGGGGGTGGTTTCCTTCACCCATTGGACTGGCACGCGGTCATGTGAGTGAAATAACATTAAGTACTGCGATAAACCTCAATCAAACAAACAAACAATGCTTAAAGGCATATCTGTGTTGTCTGGGTTACCTAAGGCAAGTTGATGTTGAATCAACACATTACTACGTCCAGGGAAAGATGGATTTAAAACGTATCTTAGGCCGCTGAACTGAAAAGAAGGTGATCATAGCTGTGTCGCTCTTTGTTGTTTTACCTTTCACATGATTTCCGAAGTGGGAAAAATGATGAGCAAGGTTTGAACAAGTTGAGCTATATATTGTTTGACTAGTTTTCGATTATCTCGTTTGATTGAAGGAAGCGTCTATCTGTTTCATTCTTTAATTCGTTTGTTTGTTCATACGACGTCGACTAGAATGACCCGTAGCGACTCTTTGGCGTAAGATCTTATTAAGAATGACAGTGTCCAGTCTGTAATTTCCCAAGGAAGCTGGCTCTAAACTGGTTATACAGACGCAAAGGGAAGGGACGCAAACACAAGGGTTATTTTAGTGGAGGGAGCCGCTGACTGAGGCCGGCAGAAATAACAGAGTCAGACGGAGTGCTCAATATCGCGTCTATCAGATAGGGCAAACTGATCGATCGACCCATCCTTCATCTAATCTAGAGGCTTGTGTCTCGGGTCACGGCCATGTCCAAGCGATATTGCTACTTCTAGTCTTAAGTATGTACACAGGGGAATTACTACATAATATTATAATAACGGTTTCCTTGAAATTACACATGGCTTAAGAATTTAATGAATTGACGATATTTTCAAACCCCTTGAGTCCTGCATCTTTACTCGGTTGGAAACTGACTCCACACAACTGTTCAACCAAATCCGAGCTTCTAGATGATGGAAAATCAGATCTCTGCCAATATGAAATTAGAAACTACTACAATCTCAGATCATTTGAACTAAAGGACTTTACTTTCTTGGGCACGAAGGCTGGAGTATGTCAATGGCGAACTGCTGTGTAAATCTAAGGATCTATTTTTGGAAACATGAGCCCCTCACTAAAGCCCCCGTTATCTTTTAAGAGCCGTTTCCGTTTTTTGTTGCCCTTTTAGATTGGTTTCAAATTTAAGTACATTTTTGTTATTCTAAGTTATCATGGATTTAACCAAAAAAAAACATTATACATCCCATTAACGGTAATGTAAAGTTGAGTTATACCGTGGACTCATTTTTATTGACTTTTATATGGCATTGCAGTTTTATTGCACTTTCATTTAGTTGCCACACGTGGGAATGTTAAAAATCATACTATACAGTTGTAGATATTAGCAAATAATATCATTGGATTTGTTTTTCTAAAAGTAAAAATAAAAAATACTCAGTTATGCTAATGAAGCCCAGGCGAACAAGAATTATAAAGAAAAATTTTGTTAAACTTTATAAACAAAGTTATTTATATGAAATTGGGGGTGTTACTTTAAAGGCTTCCATGCGAGAGGAATGAAGGTGTTATCTCCATTCACGATCCATCATTCTATCCAAAATACGATTTCTGATGGATCACATTTAATGAGATAAGGTGACACGAGCAACGAATCTCTTGGTGTAAATTAATTGGAGTTGACTTCTGCACATCTCCCAAAAACAGAAAAACATTAATTATTCTGTTGTTATCTCAACAGTTGACAATATTTTTGTTTTGATTAAGTTAAATCACGTAGTGTTTAATGTTTCCACATGGACCATCAGTCATTCGTGCTGATATTAAGAGTCCGCTTTAGCGCTAGCTGCTGACACCTGAAAGACATTGATGTATTGCTCGAGTAGTAATCCGGACATTGGAACTCCTTTCATAACTCCTTACACATGCTGTTGAACAGGCTATTGGGAATATTCCTTCGGCATTTCAAGAATCTTCTCATAAATGAACAGTTCCGGACGCTGCTTAATCCATTGAGGCTTTACTGACAAAGTCTTGTATGTTTACTACTCACATTGGTGGGCACTTCCTGTTCCATTTAGATCTGCTATTTGTCATAGCCTTATTGCTGTTCATAAGACATGGGCCTGGGAAATAAAAAACGAGCGGTGAATATCACCAGGCAAATAATATGCTGCCAATTATCTCGCCATTAAAGGGCTTCCGTTATTCGTCATAATAACGCTTTTCGTAATAAATTGCCCTTCCGGAATGTTTGTCACTGTCTCCAGGAAGCAAAAGAAGTGAGCTTTGTGAAGATGAATAACTATCCATTGTTTGACATTAATGCCAAGGTTCACAAAGTCGGGCCCATTTGAAAGGCTATTGGTGCTTCGGTAGAAACATCCAATCTAAACACCAGATGTAATGCAACGTATTGGGTAAAACAAATTTGTTAATGGAATAGTGCATCGGATTTGGGCGGCCACATTTATTGACCTGTGATGATGTTCAGTAGATATATACTCACGAACTGTTTTAGTTCAGTACTAAACACGGTTGTGAAATTCTTTCCGTGTAAATTAAAGAAATATACTTATAAATTGGCATGATAAATAAATACAACAAAGAACAATAACATATGGTAACTTAATATGTGTGTCACAATTAGTGTATAAATCAAGCATATTGTATGTGTGTCCAGCGTACAGCTACACTGTTTCTAGTAATTGCGAAGGGATTGTAAGAGATAACCAATGCGCCCCGTGCGTCTTTGTCCTTGTCGATATAAAAATCCAGCCAAAGGAAATGCGCTGTCCAGGGCTAACATTCAGCCACGGATCTAATAGGTATATAGTTTGATTGGTCTTTGTTCTCATAATGAGTAATCCTAGTTGAATGGTTAAATCTACAAGTACTATGGAACCGTAGAGAGAATGGGCCAAAAATGGTGATTTTAGGGTCGCTTGCGCCTTTGTTTTCTCTAGTTATAAATATTGATGAACTCTTGGACATGTCGATATTTGACAATAAATGTGCTAAGCATTAATCCAGTTGCTACCATCTGATTGATGGCAAAAGCCTCGTCTCTATAACTACTCTTAACCTATTGCTGAAGTTGAAGGGCTATGTATTTACATATCGTTGGTTATTCGGATACCTTACTGCCCATCACTAATGCTGGCCCTTCATTGTTGCATAGATACCATTCAGCTGGTAGGCTATGGTTCGCTTAAGTAACTTTGTTCGGTGATATTCTCATCTGATCAAAATCAAATTTGTGAACAGATGCTTAAACATATCAACCATTGTTACTGCTTTTTTATGGTGAGTTTAACTATCAGCCTGGATCTATCAATTGGTCATTAACTAACATTTGATTTGGTATGTCGATGTCTACTAGATTGAGCTTGGTAGAGTTGTACTTTACGAGTGAAGTTATATATAAACGTACAATTTTTATTTGTAGATATGAGACAAAGTGGACCTTGGATGACATTACTCTTACCAATTAAGTGATGGGATTTACATTTTCTGGAATTGGTTTTAACAGTTAATGCCACTGAAATGAACAGATGTGACATTTTACTTATATACCTGGATTCAAATGGTGTTTTACCGATTTGCATTTTTGGCCAACCTGGGACATCTGTAAGGTAAGCCTTCCATTATATTATATTGATGCTCATTAGGAGAATTACTAAGTAAACGTTGACGGAGTGCCTCTTCCACATCGGTGGTTCTATTTAATCACCACCTTGCCACCTTCAGGGCCATCCTTTCTCCTTAAGAAACAGATCAGCATGTCACATAAATCATTCAGTAAACCTCTATTCCAGTACTAATGAATTTGACATATTTTGAGTATAGTTAGCGTGGTTACACAACATAGCGTACTGGGATTACTATTCAATGACGAGTTTACTAGATATAATTATGAGTCGTTTAGAATGGCAAAGTTAACAGTCCTGCATTCATAGTTTTGGTATACCACTTTTCTGAACTAGACTATACATGTACCTAAGCTAAGATAGTGGCATCCTTAAATTATCGAGAAGACTGATAGCTAACATAGGGCATTGGAAACGTTTGACTCCACATAGAGTTATCTTGGCCTGTCGATCTATACGTTAGCAAAAACAAATCGAGGGCAATTTCCTAAAACTAGCTCCAGGGTCTCAGTGAGTAAACTTTGTTATTCCAATTGAATATTCGGTGGCTGCATGAGAAGAATATTGTTACAGGATGTGACCCACTTAGCTGTTCAAATTACCAAAAATTGTCCATCAGTGTAGTCCGAATTCTCAATTTGCGAGGTCAAACACATTTCATGGGTTATTCGGGACTACATGTCTAGCAGAAAGCCATACATTATTACATGATGGCTTTTCACAAAGATGCTACAATCATGTGGTTACATGACACAATTCTATGTATTTCAACTTCTATATTTATTATCGGGCAACGTTTCAGTGCAGATACTAGCTGAAATCCATAGAATTGTGTTATGTTACTGCTACTGCTTCTAAATGCCACTAAAACAAGGTAATCATGTGGTTGTTATTTATTTTTGAAGAGTTTAAAACAGGTGATATGCATTGTTTACACATGTCTGTAGGTTTTATTTTTTAAAAATATTTGAATTATCAAATCGTACAAGTTGTAATATTATACATGTATATTGTTGTAAAATACACTGGATAAACAAATAGAGATGTTATTGTCTCTCCTTGCCAGATTCCCCATCTGATTTGATCTGTACTAATCAAGTCACCTCTGGGTTCTCTTGGCTATGATCCTTTGTTGGCATATCTAATCGAAGCGCAATTTATTTAATTAACTGACCATGTCGCTGCCAGCGCGTTGATTGAGACGTAGACACTAACACCACACCACGTGCCCATGGACCGTCGTTGTAGGCGGTTACGAGGTGGCAAGACCATACTTATGCTAAATTAACGAAAGCTCTGTTACCAACGAGCCCAGACCCAATGTTCTCTGACGTAAATACCAGTGTCTGTTATATACAGGTACAGTAAAAGATTATAGAGAATGGGTGTTGATGTTATTGCAATATACTATCAGGTTTAATTTCTCTATTTAACAATGCCACAATTGTTCAGGGAATCGGACGGTATACTTTATAATGATAATATGGAAACCGTTCTTTTTTAAAAGTTCGATCCACAAAACGATAACTGTGAGAGGTGGGGAGACAACGCTACTGGGCAGGAAGAGTCGTCTGTGTATATAAAATAAAAAAGGAATAACCTAAGAAGCCTGTGCTGGGACTTGAACCCAGATAGCATGTCCCAGTTTTCTTAAACACACCCTTACCACATCTGAAGACCTCAAAATGACATTTGCAGCTGAATGTCACCCCCAAATACAATATCTTTGTTCCAACTTGTACATTGGCAGCGTACAACTGGATCAAGATTCGTACCACTGACCTATTATTAAGGTTCATATATCATCGTTATAGATCAGTACGTAAGTGGGGGAAGCGTTTCGATAAGAAAGGCATAACATCAAGCCAGATGTACAGCCTAAAGCTAAACTACATCCGTTCTTCACAAACCGATCAGTCACGCAATTCGTTATACATGACAGCATAAATAAATGATGGTTTGGATAACAATTCTGTTCGAATTGGGATTGATAGTGAAATTACGTATAATGTAATGTAATGATGGTTAGCGTATCATTTCTGCCTCGTCCATTGGACAGAGATATATCTTAGAAATGAGTAATGCTCAATTAGCGTAGCAAGCTGGTAAATTACCGCATCGTCTAAGTAAAGGAGGGTTTATTAGAAAGCATTTGCCTTGGGAAGTTAATTACCCTACGCAGAATCGATTCCACGACAAATACTGTTTCTTCTTGGTCTAGCCTCTGGCAACATGAACACGGTGGGATTGACTGCAAACAGGATTAAGGTTGTTGCCGATTCATTAGACAGAAGTCAGGATTGCCTGGAAGACAGTCCCTGGGCTTATTTAGGTATTACTCTGGGACGGATTTTCTATGTGGATTAGTTAGTGCATATCAAGTGCATTGCATACTGCTACACCTTCCCAAATATTGTTGGGGTCTTATTGCTGTTTGCGTACCGTGCATCTGCTCATCAAATGTGCCGAGGTAAATTACTCTGCCCTGCTGGCCGTGATTGCCGACCAGAAAACTAATTCTAAAATCCTGATGACCTAGGGCTTGAACTTCTAAAGATTTCTGACTGGATGCATTTGGATTTCTGAAACTCGACACTGCTAGTTGTCCCTCCCATCTCTGTATTCTAACATTTCATTTGCCATTTTAATCATTATCTTCAGTTACTAATCAGATGGCTTGACAAGCAATCATTTTTATAAAAGGCTGATTTAATATGAATCCTCTCTAAGCTGATGGATACGTCTACGATTGACAATAGAATATGTAGGGGCCTATAGCTTTTTGCTGTTTAAATAACTTTCAGTAGTAGAGTTCACTTTACAAATTGTATTTACCTAAAATCGTGTTAGTGTAATGTATGTTTTTATAACTCACATGTTTTAAAGTATGATTGTTACTAAGAGGTATACAACTCCGAAAAAAATATATTAAAATTTGCCAATATATTCCAAATGCTTCCCACGGGAGTGAACCTGCATGGATTATACCATGTTACATTTTTTAATGACTTATAAATGTCTCTAAACTGATTTCATTCTAGCTTCAAGGCAGGCACGGGTATCAGATAACGGGGTGTTTAGGGTTAAACGTCATTTAATAGCTTCATCCATTATTTGTTGCATTTCCCTCAGGGCGGATAATGATTAGAAGGAAGGCTGTAGAAGAAAGGGAAGTTTGCAAGCTATCATTCTATTCCAGACGGTGACTTACCTCCCCTGCTATGTAACATAGCACTACCCGAGCGGCTAGTATTGTTCCTGGCTGTTTTCATCTTTAAATGTTTTTTCTCAATACTGTAGACTTTCCAACATCACCATTTAGCAGTTTAATACAATACCGTGCGATTGGGCTTTTGAATTGGATTTAAGATAATGGGGAATAGCGCGTGAATTCAAAACTATTCTCTCTAGTTCCTATATATTATCAAACATAAACAATTTGCACACAATCAAACGGAATTGATTACAATTATCTCCACCAAGTAGGACGGTGTACCGCTACCTAAAGCCATTTTATCATCGTTCTGGAGGACATGCTCAGGGTGATGAAGACATAAACTCTATACAGAGGGGGGGGGGGGCATGAGGAACACAATAAAACAAATATATAATTCTGATTCAATTCGTTTTTGTTTTTTTAGGAAATCTTCTTTTTCTTCGGTCCGCTTCTGATGGCTGCCCGCAATGTAAGCAAACAAATAGTAACGGAATCATGCTTCATTATCCACACATTCGACCTTCCTCGCAACGATTACGTGACAGCCAATACGATGTAATAAGCAAGTTTACCCGTTTAATTCAATAATGCTTTTATTCATCACAGTGAACAGCCACAATAGGAATGAGGCCCAAATTAAGCAGACATTCTGTCGTAAACCGTAACTGCATCCGTTATTCATAATTATTCAGCCGAAAAACAGTGCGTTTGAAAGTTACGTTTTTTACTTACCGTAAAATGTCAGTATTACATTGCGGTTACTTTTAATATGTACATATATAGCCACTTAACTCTGTACAATTGATGGGTTTGTATCTGTAAAATTACCGAACACACAACTTGCGACGAGTAGCTGACCATATATGTTATTACGGTTTGGTCTTTTTTACAAAATGACCGGTTACAAAAAAAAATATTTGAATTCCTGTCCTTTCCAACTGATTTGATTTCTCTATAAGATTACTGCTGATCAACGATAAACAAATACTGAACTGCGCATTTGAATTACGTTTTTATTTGCTGTGAGAGTCTCACTTGTTATAGATGAAGTACGTTGTCGGCATATGAGTGAAATACCATTGAGTACGGCATTAAACGCCAACCAGTCACTTTAGACACTGTTTTCGTCGATATCTATTATTTAAAATAATTAAAAACATATTGTCAGACCTAAAGATATGAACATATAGTTCAACAATTGGTTATAAAAAATGGCTGACTGTGCGTTAATAATCAATAAAAACCTACTCTTCTCGGTGACAACGATATTTATGATTTTCTATTTGATTTGGTTCCAATTTGTGTGAGGTTTAACGTCACAGATAATGTTGCACCACCATCGGGCCAATATAAAAAAAACCCGTTAAGCCCAGCAGAGTGCAACCGAGGAACAACATATCATTGCCACACATAATCACATTTGTCCGGAAATGCATAAAATGTTTGTAGTCAATTCTGCATTACCTTACTTCAATAACATCCGGAGCATAGTCATTCGGTCTCCATTAGCTTAGTACTGCAGGAACATTAATTTTCAATCAGAGCAATAACCCTTCACACTTGTTTGGTGTGTCCTACAATTCTAAAGTAAAGGTGCGGTCAAAATGTTTGCAGTCCACATGTAAAAATGGTGAAATTTGTTTCATGCTTTACTAGAATATAGTTTGCATAATATTTCAGCGCATGGAAATGATTAACATACGACTTAAATAACCGGGGTTACCGTACTGAAGGCCTGTAACTCACTTTAAAGTTCCAGCCTCAACCGCACCTGGGCTACATAATTGACCTCCGTAAACTGCAATTGTGGAGTGCACAATTTCAAATTCGACACAATTTGCCAGTTCTACACGTATCTACAATGTACCCCAAAAACTGCAATTTGTATTACCAGATCATGATTTTGTGCTGTTTTAGTGGCGCAGGAATATATTTTTAACACCAGACACATTGAAGTGTAATTGTGGTCACCAAGACTGTACTGTGCATTGATTCATTGGTGGTATACGCCAGTGTATTCCAACAATAATTGACATTAACACAACCGAGATGTGAAGCGTTTCCACAATGTTGGAAAAAAAAATTTTCCTCCAGTGCTAAGAAACAACAGCATTGATATTCTTCAATAAAGACGCCACAAGATATCGGGTTTCACTTGACTCTTACATGTAGGTCTAAGAGGTACAGAAAACCCGCGGCAGGAAAACATATATATTGTATGGCACTAAATACAGACCAATATTGATAGAAACTTCAGTCGACGTTTTGCACTTTATCGCTGGAATGTCGTGCTTATGTACTCATACTCCGATGGTATACAATGTCGATTCATATACTGGACGACTGAAAGGATAATAGCTGCGTCGGCAGTGCTATATCCGGCTTATTATCCGTGATCGAATTCAGATGCAAATGCAACCAAATTTACTGGTCGTAAAATCCCGCTTGTGCCAATTTATGGTAATTAGAAAAGTATTGGTACTGCATTGAAGAGGACACTGTCGTCGAAAACAAAGTTCGTTAATGCAAATCGATGGCCTTACCATTCTGATAGCAATACAAATAGAACAACCATTTGGATTTGACAAGTGTGAACGAACACCTTTGTGTTACATTTTATGACCATTGGTGAACGCAGCTTGTATATGTTAACCGCCATATTTCACCGTTGGCGCACTCCTTACTTTACAACCATCGGCACATTTTGCTTTAAACCGACAAGCAATGAACTGAGCCAGAATGGACAATGGAACGTCCAACGAGTAATCAGAAGTAGTTGACAACAATGTGGGAAGTAGAAGTGTTAAATTGAAAGCTGAACTTCGAATAGTTTTTATGCCTTGATGTATTTATTCTATAATAGCATATTGGACAATTACTGATGATAGCTTTTATGTTGGATTTGGCATCTGTTATAGTAACGTTTCATGGCTATCTTGGGAAATGTTAGAACACTTGGACTCGGTGGGATATTTCACAACAGTATAGGTATTCACATCGTCTTAAACTGTATATTTTGAATAAATGAACAGAGACATATTTGCTTGCCTCCACCAGGATTCGAACCCGGGACCTTTGTATTAAACTATGTAACTAGTCGAATAACTGCAAGTTAAAAAATATAATTTACGAAAGTTCTCGACGATATCTGATGTTGCTATATGGAACCAGACTATTCTACTCGGTCAACTAATTTATTTAGTCTTATCGTTATAGCACTTCGAGAAATAAACCTTGAAAAATATGCAGTTTATTTTTTATGTTGACATTTACTCATTTTCCAAATTTTTAGAAATAATAATTTGGATTTTCGCCACATTCACATATATCTAACCTTGAGTATCCGAGCTTTTAAAAAATATATAAATATGTATGGTACATATTTATATTCTTCTGCATAATAGACTAAATACAACTGATCTACCAAGGAATCCAGCAAGACCTTAGGACCACGGTTGAGGGTACATGTACCTTTAGAAAAGATTGAACCATGTATACTTCCATACAGAACAAAAAGCGTTCTATAGAGCCATTGTTGAAGAACCTTAAACGGTTACATTAGAGCCCTATTTTTCTTAGAGTGAAAACGAATTCGGTAAAAGTGCAACTAAACAGTAAACTACAATCAATAGTCACACTAGCATAACCATAAAATGTGTTTGAGTTTCTCTGTTAGAAAGAAAATGTAAGAAGTAAATGGGCTATGACTATGCTTGATACATATTTAATTAGAGAATAAAGATAAGAAGAATTGGAATTCTCCTGAATAAATTTTATTTAATTGCTGAGCTGCAAATCTAAGTTAAATATAGTTTGAAGTGTCTTGTTTCAAAGGCAGCCTCTAATTATAGCATAGATCCTTATCATAAACACCAAATTTATCTTTACAACTTCAATCTAAGATTTAATTATCGTTTCATGAAAATTACTTTAAACTGAGAGGGGATGGTGCAGTT
>JARDVA010000021.1:192330-202343 GCA_030265315.1 Mopalia swanii
CGATCTTACTTGTGGAGACTTTATATGTTGATTTAATTTTCTGAGATAATTGACTGGCTGTTAACATTAAAAAATATATGGAAATGTTCAAAAGGGTTTTGAAATATTTTATCAATTAAACACAATAATATTCATCAAAAGTTCAGTTTCTTACAACGTTGAAAAATTTATCTTTCAGACAATTTTCTGAAAATGATATCAAATCTTTGTTTTTGTTGTTCTCACAAACATGTGTGAAATAGATTTTATATTATATCGTAAAATGTTACATACATAAATAATTGATTATCACCTCTTTTAGCTTTGCCCGTGCCATCAGAAGCATCTACACTCTCAACGACTGGCTTTTCTACACCAACACTCTCTAAACGTTCAGTCAGGGCTTCCACTTTGTCTTGCACTACAACACAACAGTATTTGTCAGAAACATTGGCTCTTTCTGGGCTAATTCTGACTTATTATTTTGATGATGTTCATGGAAAAAATTGGAAACGAACAGAAATGAACCTTTGGCAGATTAGATGCTGCTGTACATAACTGTGAAATCCACATGTTATTGGAAATAGTTCCAATTGTTTGAATAAGAATGACAAATGCACAATAACTCTTCCACCGACAGAACATTTTCATCCAATGAGTTGGCACAATATACCACAACAGGCCAATCAGATCACTGCTAACATAAGGACACATTTCCACACTACCACAGCTCGCCAATCAGATCATTGCTGCCATAAGGACATATTTCCACACTACCATAGGTGGCCAATCAGATCATTGCTAACATAAGAACACTTTTCCGCACTACCACAACAGGCCAATCAGATCATTGCTAACATAAGGACACTTTTCCACACCCACAGCTGGCCAATAAATTCACAGCTACCATAAGGACACTTCTATATGCTATGTTCCAATGTCTACATCATTGTAAAACTTGCTTGGGTCTCTTTTAAATCAGCCTTTTTAACTGCCTTGAGAACAAATCTGATTGACCTTTTTAGTTTTATATGTTAAGATGAAACGTGCAAAAAATCAGTTCTGTAGGTATAAAAACAGCCGAGAGTAGTCATTTTCCCAAGTATGATACACTGAAAAATGAAAGCAAACAGATAAAATGTAAGATGGAACATAAGGATGAATATTGGCACACACCTGAATAAACATAATATTCATAGTAACTCCTGATGATGGTTTCATCAATAAACCACACGGTTAAGTCAAAGAATCAAATTTATCAGGCTAAGCATTTGTTGCAGATTAAAGATCAGGTAAAAGCTAAATACTTCCAATATCAATAGATATATGTAGATGCTGTCAATGTCAGGACAGATGAGTTTCTGCATGCTGAGTGGTTATCCCTAAGTCCTATTTTAAATGACAGATTGGTATCAGAAAATCCATCAGGAGTTCAGTACATTAATCAGATTATTCTTGTATGTTTGACGCTAACTGACAAGCCTGACTCTTAAGAATTTAAGACAGATAATCCTGGACAAAATTGTGAATGACTTACAGTTTGTTATGGTCAATCTAAACTAACAAATATTTTATAGAATGTGTCCTCAAATCTTGACAAACTGGAACTTCTGCTTTATCAGCTTTTACAGGTATGGACATCGTGTTCTACAGCCTGTAGAGCCTGTCATTTCAATGATGTCCAGAGACTATGACCTCCTTAAGGTTTATGTCCCCCCAATGTAGCCACATCAGGTTGTTTAACAGTATAAAGATTAATGAAAACATTCTCCCACAATTTCCAATTACATGACTTATCAACTCACAGGATAGGTTTTGAGCATAAACATTTTCAAACTCCTTCTCGATTTGGCTGAAGAGATCATAAAGTCGTCCCCTGGAAACAATAAAATCAGGCTTTTCCATTAATTACTTACATGTTAAAATCATTCACTGCATTGAAGGCTAAAACTTAAATAGATTTTACAATGCTAAAAGTGTAATGATGTGAAGAAGGAAATCAATAGTGAGTATATAAATTGTCCTTAACCAGAGGGCCGTTTGTATTAAAAGGAAACTTATTTTGATGGTTTGCTTCTTTGGTTGGGATAAAGCTTCATAGTCAATCGTATTTCATTTATATGATGAAAGATTATCCAATTCTAACTCTGCCTTACACGGTGGAAGACAGGATCAAAACCTCCCCATTCAAAGGCAGTTCATGTGACTCCCTTTAATACCAGAGGTCCGCTGTGGAACTCGAAGCGATAAGCGGCACATGAAAGGCGGAACAGTAGTGGATACGCTAATGAATGAATAAGGGCCTTGAAAACATTAATGTTATTCAGTTATATCTCTTGCCAACCACTGAAGTCCGTTATTTAATATCACAAGGAATTATTCGACCTACATGTAGATAAATATATTATATAAATATATACATACATGTATTACTGAAATTTGATTGTTATGAATGTTATTGATCCACCACAATTAGACTATGAACAGTAAATGGGCTTGTGGCATTACAGAGGGATCATACAATCAATAGGATTATAAAGCACAATAGCTGGGTAATTAGAGAAGTGTTTGGTGGAATAATATATGTAGTTGTACCTTGCCCGATTAGTGCAATTACATGTATCAATGTTAAAAATTGCACATGTCCAATAAGGCAATAAAGCAGAACACTGTGGACCTTACATAGTGCAGTCTCACTCTGTGATTTATACATTTGACAATCACAATTGTACACCTAAATTAAGTACAACAGACTTAGCGTTTAAGGATACTCTACTCCCCATAGCTCAAAATTTGCAATTTTTATTATTATTGCATATTCAAAAAGTTGAGATAGTGGTCTTTATCCTAGAGCAGACCGGATAAACAAATTTGAATTAGAAACTCCTTAACTTTGATTATAAAACTGGACTACATTACTTACAACAGCAGTGATTTGACTACATTTTACCTGTTTGCTTTCATTTTTCAGTGTATCATACTTGGGAAAATGACTACTCCTCGGCTGTTCCTACAGAACTGATTTTTTGCCCATTTCATCTTAACATATAAAACTATAAAAGGTCAATCAGATTTTTAATATCTTTTTTAATTTTTTAGATAAAGTAATAAGAAGTTGAAATTTCCCTAGTTTGACCGTTAACACAATATTGCAAGAAAACTAAGACAAACAGGATAAAACTGAATGATCGCTTATTGGTTCATATAATGTATTATATGTTGATGTAAAATTGAACAGTTGACCTAACTGGTGTAAAAGAAGTAGTAATTTGAAAAAGATGTAGTAAAAATTTACTTTTTATGCGAAATAATTTTTTTGGTAAGTTTTATAATTTTCTTTACTTATTAGTTATTATTGTTCTGTAGACAAAGATGATTCAGAATATATATACATGTGCTGCAAAATTCACAGTAGTTTGTAAGTAAAACGGCGAAATGTAAAAACACTCTGTAGTGGGGGGGTAAGGTATCCTTAAGCAATGATTTTGACATCTATGGGCGGTTGCTCGAAGCGCTATTAAGTTTAATCGGCTTTCTGTTGCTCCTTTAGCACTAACTCCTCCAGGAAGCCCACATGCTCCCTCTAAAAGACAGAGTATGGTAGTAATTGATTAGGTGTTACAAGCATACCTGAAGTCTTGCGGTAAAGAACTGTCTCCCTCCATGTCACATGATCTGCTCATCACACTGACATCACTGTCTGTATGACTGCGGTGTCTCCGGATCATCCTCACTCCTTTAGACTTAGACTTACTACCAGTAGCTGAAGTGTTCATCATACTGCTCGGTCAGCTTGTCAATCAGAGATTAGTGGGTGTGGTAGGCCATGCGCTCTACAACATAGTGTATGTAGACAGATTACATGTAACTCTATATAGGTGACTTTAATAAACAGAATATACACAAAAGAGAGTTTGTGTTATCAGATCACATGTAAAAAAAAAGCCAAATAAATTCTGGTACGCACTGATTACAGTACATCTGAACATGCACATGTAAGCTTATATAATTATTGCCAGAGAATCTAAAAAACAGAATTTATGGCATAAACCAATATAAAATAATGAAACATATATAAGTCTAAGTGGAGCTCAATGATCATTAATCAAATACATAGACACATCATATCAAGGTATATTAAATTGATTCATTGATTGATTGATTGATTGATTGATTGATTGATTGATTGGCTGGTGTTTAAGGGTATTTCACTTATATGACGGCGGTGTATTCCTACAATAATTGACACTAGCACAAACAAAATGTGAAGCTTTTCCATAATTTTGGAAAGTTAATTTTCCACCTGTGCTAAGTAAAGACAGCATTGCTACTCTTCAAACAAACTGCACTTAGCCAGAGGGATCAAGGTATATTGGACAAATTATCCATATTGGCTCACATTGGATAGTGTTGACAAGTTTGATTTGGGTTAAACAACAAAGCTCAGTGCGAATGTGAAACTCAAGTACTTGATAGGCCAAACATATGCTCAAAATAATGAAGACTTATAACAATTATAGTAAGTGACCAACTGACCTATCTTTGGAAATTCAAAATATACTGTAACATTAACTTTGGGCCACAAAATGTGTCGAGTAGAACAGCAGTAAAATGATGTGGGGTTCAACCACTCATTCAATGAAAATGATAATCATTTAATTTTTATTTTAAACCTGAGTTAAAGATTTGAAAAATAAGTGACAATGTTGATGAGCATTCTTATCACCTTTTGTGAAGACAGATACATGAAATAAATTATGTGATTGATATTTATAATTACATCCCGTAGTCCACACCATGGAAGAATAGTGATTTAAGGTTCTCCACATTGCTATGCAGAGATGTAGGTTCAGTGACAATGTTTTTTGTTTTAAGGTATGACTTTATTTCAGTGGAATTCCTGTATGGAGCAAATCAGATTTTTTAGGTAAATTGTATGTTTTATTGAACTGGCATGCAAAGTAAGGGTTATTTGACTGAATTGTTCACCAGTGTGAACAGCTCAAAATCACAACTTTCCCTCAATGGTGAAATAAATCTCGGACTAAATTACCAAACTAGACTATTTTATTGTTTGTCAAGATTCAGAACTGTATTAAACCATGGTCTGTTTTTAGTGGCAGTTACTTTAATCTTAGATTTATCGTTGAGGGACGGGGAGAAGAGTCAGAAAACTAAAAAAATTGTCAGCCCCAGTGTTTCTTTTGCAGTTTAAAGACTGATAAAACAAAAGCTCTTGTGTTGGTTAATACATAAAGACAGTTAGTCACCATGATTTAACCATTGCTTAACTCTATTGATTAATTGGAAATTCTAGGCTTTCTCATAACCTTTGTTTTATTTTGTTTGTTTAACGTCATGCTCAAGGGTATTTCACTGATATGACGATGGATTTTCCACTTCACACGGTTTCTTGCCTAATAACGATGAAATCACCACTGACACATCGTGTGACTCACTCATATACCTGTAGCGTTAGCCAGAGAGGTGTCCCAGTGTCTTTGAGACACGGTGACCCAAGAAGCCATTTGAGACATTCAGTTTCAGTCAAACTTAAAATGGGAAAAATAGGGGAACAGTAAAATGAGACACCTTGTTTTTTTATGTGGTAAAAATGGTGATTTGAGACACCCTCTTTTTGATTTCTGAAAGTGAGTTATTGATTCTCCTTTATATAGCCTTGGCTGATATGTGTTATGTGTTACAAGTTATGCCTAATGAGGACTTTTCAAAAGCACATTACACAGTAGTCCACAGAATTCGGCTCTGTATATTATTCACCATCTGCCATTCACCCTAATACAGAGTCCAAATTCAAGTAATAACAGATAAGATATAAGCTTATTAGTTAATTACACACTAAATTGCAAACAAACAGACACAGACACTTCTATATAGAAATGCATTTCATTTAGCCTGGGTAGGTTTAACAAGAACGACTGCTTTTCAGCCAGAAACAATAATACGGACGGTTAGTCACAAACAATCATATCTGACATTTCATAGCTACATTAACATTGTAACTACAGTTACAACAACAACAACAACATATTAATCCCAAATTAATACATATACTATTAATGCATCTGAACAAATATTATATTCTTCAAGCATGTATATGCATATGAACTTAACTTACAGTCGTGACCATGGATTCGTCAATACTGACAAAAATGAGCATTGATTTAATCTTCGTTCTTTCAGTCAATCAACGTCAAAGATTCCAGCAACAAGCTGTGTAGTATGGGACGTAACTCGTGATGGTAAACATTACCTGCAAACTCCCTATCTCGGATATATGGTTACTATAAGTAGAGCTGCTATGAAGGGCACGGATAAATTTAACTATGTCTTTTATTTGGGTTGATCTAAACAACACAAACATATCGCCTAAATTTGTGTTGCCCCTTAGCTCTAAAAGCAGCAGGAAGCTCCCTAAAACCGATGCTTGAAATCGCGTTCCTTCGCCATGTAGGCCCTATGTCATCGCGTAATTGACCATGCCTAGCCTTCTACCGTAATATGCTTACATCTAAAATTATCGCGATGGAACTTAATACTATTTGTATTTATCTTCGGCTGGCAGTGGATTGGCCGTATAAATTAAATTCTTGACGAAAGGGGGAATGATGATATCTATATAGTTTAGAATGGTAATATCGTAATGCCAAAGGAATGGGATCATGGGATACATTTTATTTTTTTCTTTCAGGTTCAGGTATCTGTAATGATCCGTACATTCGATTACATTTCTCGAACGAACGATCAATCAAAAACAAACAGAAAAACAAATATATCTCTCCATAACACCAAATACTTTTTGACGTATTTTTTTTCTCTCAGAAAATTTGGAGAAAAAATACTAATCGATTTTGGTTCAAGCCTCTGTCAGCTTCTAAAAGCAACGCAAGAAAGTTAACTTATACGAGTTTTATCGATTCAAGCTTTAAGACGTATGCTTGAACCTCAAGTCCTCCACCCACTATACCTTTTATTCATTTTTTATCCACAATTTCTTTAACTGGCTTTTATAAATATAACAGATTTCTTCTTTTAACCTGTAACCTTGCTGGACTAGGCCTATATATATTTCTAATATCATTTTTAATCAATGAGTTAAAAAAAGATGGAATTCTTTATCAAGTTCAACTGACATGCAGTCCATTTGTTCCCCTCTTTTTCACATAAAAAACAAGCACAAAAAATAGGAAAAAAAATATATAATGACATCATAGCTGGCTAAACTGACTTGAACAAATGCATGTGACAGTTGCATGATTTGTTTGTTTGTTGTTGGTGTTTTGGGGAGGGGAAGGGGGTATTAAAATAAAACAAACACAAACAAATTGGTTACAAATTCAATCAGAGCAGCAAATCGACTCATGGAAGAACAGTTTAAAGTCGCCAAAGTATCCTTTTCGTTGAATCTGAAACGAGCAAATGCAAATTATGTAAATAGCCCACTTCCCAACGTTTTGTCCAATCAAAATGCTCTAAATCTAGAGCAACTGATGCTCGACCAATCAACGTTGAGAGATGGTTGGCTTGCCGTCATGGATTGACTGCCCTATATGTTTGTCAAATTTTCAATAATTTCAAACTGAAAAAACAATTTAATTCTTGAACATTAATCAATGCCAATGCCAGCTTGCACATATTTGGTTCCTAAAGTAGCTACACCAAAAAGCAAAGTTGTGTCCACAAAGTCTGTTTGGGTGAATTTTAAGTGAAAACATGACAGGTCTTAACATGGCCAGACCAGCTTTTTCACGGCTGAAGCGCTCCACGAATGAGGGGCCGCTAACACTAGCTCAGGGGCGAACTTAGACTTGTTACGCGCACTACTTCCCACTACTCTATCTACTCTTATCAACAACACTGTTTTCAGTGTAATATTTATTTTACGTGTCGTTCTGAGTTATAATTACGATATATGCACCAAATGTTGATCGTAAGTCGGTACCAGCAGTGATATAGACACTGAAGCCAATTTTCGTGTTAAGGGATTTCTTCTTCTCGCTTGCGGAGGGATGTCATATTGGTGTGCGCAGAGCTCAGAATAATGATGCGCACAAAGTTTTCAATCGTTTTATTAAATATTTCTGGGCTTTTTATGGCTTAAAGTAACAAAATAAAATCATTTTAAAGTTTGCATGGGTTGACATTGCAAGATGGGAGCCACTAAGCAGTGTTTTCCAGCAAGTCGAGCAACATGGATCCTTCGGCCGTGTGCTTTGTATTCGTCACACACTAATAAATAAATCTGCATACTTTACACGCAGCTATCGCCGCCATTTTGTTAGTAGACATTCATTTAACGGATGAAGGTTTTATAAATGCGATATTTGGCTATGGTTGTACTTATTTTGTCAGGTAAGAAGGGAAGATAGTATCCAATTGAATCACGATGACAAAATCTGGCGAGAAATAGACGAATGTCTTCAACTAGCCCCCCAAAATGTGATCGACGAAAAAAAAAAATGTGAAAATTTTGTTAATTTTCTTTGAGTCATTAGACCAAATAATACCGCTTTAGTATCAAATTTACCTACGGTTTTGATTTAATGAATATTCTAGCTGTTAAAAAGCGATATATTTTTTAAATGTTGATTTCAGATTTCTTGTACATGTGACCTATATCGGCGAGGTCTTATTTTTCGTCGCTTCCCACGCTCAATCCACTACAGGCAGTGACTAGGTCATATGGTTACTGATCACAATTAATTTCACAACAAGTCGACATTCTGATGCCTACTATATTTAAATCAAAATCTAGTTGAATGCAATTCAACTTGGTCAAGTGAACTACAGTTGAACTTGATGATCGGTGTCGACCAAGGAAACTTGATGTAAACAAACAACATTGAATAATAGCTAAGTTACTGAAATATGTTAAAAACTGACTATCAAATTGCCATTAAAATACACACCCATATCGTAAGTGTAAATCATTTGAACATCTTGTTAAGTGTAGGACGTGTCAAATCAACAGATTTCTGTATGAGCGTATTTTGATTTTAGCTTATACTGGACAGAACTGTCAGAAATTTCCTTGTTGTGACCACACCCTCTTTGCATGTGCTGGGCCACAAATGATAGTTGTGTTGGGATGGTAAATCTTTAGTTCTGATCGCTCTCCGCTTTTAAACAATCGAGAAATAAAGAAAAAATATCATCTCTATTGGCTTATGATTTGGCAAATGATAAGAGATCTTACAGATTCTCGATGAGGGGGTAGGCCTAGCTATAGGTGCTTCAAGTCTTTAAACTTGTTTTAAACCCAGTGTCAAACTACACCAACTGATGTTTTCGCTTTGAAACGTAAACGTCAGCTTATAGTTAATTAATTCAAAGTAAGCTTCATCTGAATTTTTATACTGGCACACTAAGGACAATTATACAGATGTTTCCCGAAAAAATGGACAAAATCGTTGTAAAACGCACGTGGAATTTAGAATAATTTTGCTACACGTTTGTTAAATAATGTCTTTTCTCACAAAAATATTGTCATCATGATTTTATTGCCATTTCACAGTCAGTATAAATTTGTTATCAGCTTTAAGAAGTGAGTCCATTCTTTATTAATGTCCAAATGACTGCTGCATCAAAAGAAACTTATACCACATTACAGCTAATTTAGTTTTTAGTAGTTTCTATGATTTTTATATAATTGGGGTACACCATACAATTTGACCCACAGACTTGGTTTACTGGTTAGCGTGTAGGCCCACTAATACGATTTGATGTACTTCTCATGGTTTTTAGGAGGCTGTCTGTTGCCATCAGGTTTATGTAAAAATCACACAATATGGCTCCGTCAATTGCAGGGGTGGTTTTAACAAGGTTTCCCACCATATAAGCAAGGAATCGTCAAACAAGCACTGAGTGGCCCAACCGTTAGGTATTCGATAATGCTTGAGAACGAAAACAAACACTTTAAAAATCAAGGTCTGAAGCTACAGGGTTCGAAATAACCGCTGGCCCGCCTGCCCGTGGCCAGTTAAAATCACTGCGTGCAGGCCAATGTGAACGTA